>PVJN01020478.1:0-35949 GCA_004026805.1 Lasiurus borealis
CCCCCCCTGAAGGTGGTCTGGAGGCCATAAGCCCAGGAGCCCCGGCACCGGGCCTGGAGGGAGCGGCACCCGGGCCCGGCCTGCCCACAACTGGCACTGCCCTCAGTGGTCAGCCGCGGGCGCGGCACACACAGTCACTGAGCTGCCCCCGGCCCGGGCTCCAGCTCCGACTCAGGGATCCCCCCACGAGAGCCCAGGCCTCCTTTCAGTGATCCCCCACCTTCTCCCACCCCAACTCCCCTACCCCCTTTCCCCCTCCCCTCTGTCCCATGCTGAGATGCCCACAGGGCCTCTGGGTGAGAAGACACACAGGCCCTGGAGGTGTACCTGCCTGTGGGGGGCAAAGCGATGCTGTCCCAGCGGAGGCCGCATGCCCAGGCCCGTGCCGGGTCCGCCGCCCCCACGGCACAGAGGGGTCCCACCTCAGCCTCCGGGGCTGAAGCAACAGACCGAGTCCCACCTGCCACCAACCAGGGGAGCCAAGAGCCAGAGCCACAGCCAGCAGCCAGTCCGAGGGGCTGAGCCCAGCACCGCCTCCACCGTCCCCAGCAAAAGGCGGCGCTCTCCTCGCGCCCGCATCACACCCATTTTACAGATGGGGGGGTCCAGGCCCAGGAGGAGGGTGACAGCGCGGGCTCCCTGGGTTCTCAGGGGGTGAGCCGGCTGCTCTGCAGAGTCCTGCCCCCTGGGAAGAGGATGGTCACCCGGATGCCGGTTCCCAGGCCGGAAGCCAGTGGGGCGGAAGCCAGCAGGGACCGAGCGCTCCCTCGCCGCCTGGCATTTGTCACCGCCACCCCGCCCTCACCCCTCACGCCCGCAGCTGCACCAGATGTGGAGAAAATTGCATGTTCCCTGAAACTTAATGACCAAATTTAAAGCAATTTCGAGCTAATCGGGTTCTGCGGAGCTGATTTTATTAATTGAACAGTTTGAGGAGTTTAACAAAATGAGGCACTTGGCAACCTCTGCCGGGAAGCTGCTCAGTGAGTGCAGAAGGCACGGCGCCACCCAGGGTCCCCTGCGCGGGACAAAAGGGGGCTCCTCGGGGCGCACAGGACTGTCACCCCCAGGCGGCTGGACAATGTACTAGTAAGAGGCTCCCTCTAGAACCAGAGGCGACTTTCAAACAACCCGTCCGGGCTCGGAAGGAAGCCGAGAGGGGTCCCACCTCGCCAGTCTTCCTATTAGAGTGGAAACGCAGCCCCTTTCATGTCCGATGAGCCGCTGACAAGCTCCCGCACCTTCCCTGCGACCCGGCCTCCTCAGCAGACTGTGCTCAAACCGCAGCCAAACACGCGGGGGAAAGCCGGAATGGGCCTGGAATCTCGCACACATGGCCGCAGCATCGCATCCCTTTAGAAGGCAAATCAGAAGTTCACGGCCACGGTTACAGAAGAAAGCTGTCTGGCCACTGAAGAACTCAATGTGCACCTCACGGCGGAGGGAATCGAACCTGGGACCCTTCTGTCCGCAGGCTGACACTATCCACTGAGCCAGGCCAGCCAGGGCTTGTGTGTATTTTTATCGCAGTTTGTTTAAAAGATGCAGCAGCAGGTTTTAGGCTCCGTCCAACGTCCCTGCATCCAAACAGCGCGTCTCAGATGAACGTGGCGGCGAACTCACGGAGGGCCACGTGCTGGAGGGCACGCAGGACCGGGCCCGGGCTGCCTGCAGGGGGTAGGTGGGCGGGGGCTGAGCAGGTAAGACATCACCAATGCCGGTGCCGGTGCCAGTGACGGCGGGTCCAAGGCTGGCTCTCCTGGAGCCCAGAGGGCGGGCAGGTGGCACCTGACGCTCTCGGGCCTCCACGATCTCCGGGGCGGCCGGAGCGTTTCGGTGACAAGGACAGGGCGCCCTTTGAGCCGGAGGGCACAGGGGGGGCGGGGGGAAGGATGCTGGGCCCCGGGGCTGCTTTCTGATCCGGCTTCTAAAAACGCGACGGAGACGAAGCCAGGACTGACAACTTCCATTTTGCTAAGTAAGGACGTTTGAAAACATGGCCATCTGCTTTCAATGTTATTCCCAACAAAGGGTTTTTTTAATGTTAAAAATAAAGTGCGCGTGGACATAACAGACTGTCCTTCCCGAGAACGAGAAGCTGGCAGCCTGTGGGCACGAGCTTCTTGATGCCACGCCGGCCCCGATTCCTCCCTTCGCCACTGAGGCTGGACTGGCCTGGGCCCCTGGACCTGGGACCCCCACAGGCGCCCACACTCCTCACCTGCACACCCAGGTCACTTCCGGTCTCTGCACAAATGTCCCGAGCGCTCCCCTGCCCTGAGCTCAGACATTCTCCCGAACTGTCACAGGCAGAGGTGCACCCCATCCTGCGTTCCTCTCCAACAGGGAGCACCTCCATCTCTCCTCCCAGACTCGCCCCGGTAACTCCCCAGGGAGATTCCGAGATACACTTTCCAGGGAGACCCTAACTTACACCCTCCAAGGAGACCCCTGAGTTATACTCTCAGGGAGACCCCTGAGTCACACTGACCAGGGAGACCCCTGACTTACACCCTCCAGGAAGACCCCTCAGTTATACTCTCAGGGAGACCCCTGAGTCACACACCCCGGAAGGGAACAGGCTGTCTCTCTGC
Organism: Lasiurus borealis; assembly: GCA_004026805.1. Lineage (NCBI taxonomy): Eukaryota > Metazoa > Chordata > Mammalia > Chiroptera > Vespertilionidae > Lasiurus > Lasiurus borealis. Next base: position 2,595 of record PVJN01020478.1, read on the forward strand.
GCTGCATCGCCTGCATAGTCTTTCCCCTCTCAGATTTAGCGTTCACTCCCTCAGGGGCTGGCAAGAGCGGGGAGAGTGCTGATCCCTCAGTGCCATCAGCAGCATTTGATGAGTGAATAAATGAAATGACCAAGGACCGAACCTCATTCCTATGCTCTTCTTTCCAGCAGAGAGATCGCCTGCCAGAAATGATGCGGGGATGGGGCCACCCACCAGCAGCCACGGAGCAGGGGTTGGGGGGGGAGGGGGCTCAGCGCGGAGCCAGACAGGAGGCTCCCTCCTTCATCTCCAGCAACAAACGCCCCGGGCCTCCGGGCAGCACCGCCGCGGCCAGGCGAGGCCTGTGTCAGACCCCGCACTGCGCAGCACGCGTGTTATCGCACTTAATCCTCCACCCGACTGCGGGGCATGTCGCCAGGGCTGTTGACAGATGTTTATCTCGGGACACTAAGACCTGCAGACTTTGCAAAACCGTACATTCTTGTATGTGCTTCACCCACATTCACCGGATGTCAGCATTTGCGCTCTCTCTCTCTCTCTCTCTCTCTCTCTCTCTCACACACACACACACACACACACACACACACACACACAGTTTCTGAACTGTGTGAGAAGATGAAGCCCCAGTGCCCTTCACTGCTGAGTATTTTTTATTTCCCAAGAATCTGAGCGCTGACAGTGACGTAGAACTAGGATCTCCAGACCCTGAAATGTGACCAGTTGTCCTGGAATGTCCTCGGTCTCTCTCTTTTTTTTTTTTTAAATATATTTTATTGATTTTTTACAGAGAGGAAGGGAGAGGGACAGAGAGTCAGAAACATTGATGAGAGAGAGACATCCATCAGCCGCCTCCTGCACGCCTCCCACTGGAGATGTGCCCAAAAGCAAGGTACATGCCCTCGACCAGAATCGAACCTGAGACCCTTTAGTCCGCAAGCCTGAGCCAAATCGGTCTCAGCTGTCCTCGGTCTTTTTAAGTTTTGCCAATCGGAAGGTGAAAATGGTAACACAGTCATTTTAATTTGCATTTCTCCACTAATGAGTGATGCTGAGCCTGTTTTCATACGTTTAAAGGTCATTTGCATCTTTTATGCAAATGATCTTTTTATGTTTTCTGCCCATTTTTCTACCGGGTTCCTAATTTTAACAGATCTTCATGTATTACGGATGCTCACCCTTTAGAGCTGATGTATGTTGCAAATGTTTTCTCTCACTTTGACATTTGCATGTGACTGTGCCTACGGTGGGGTTTGGGAGTCATTTGCTTGTTTGTTTTGCCATGGCAAAAGTGCACTGTGGCCGAAACCGGTTTTGCTCAGTGGATAGAACGTCAGCCTGCGGACTGAAAGGTCCCAGGTTCGATTCCGGTCAAGGGCACGTACTTTGGTTGTGGGTATTCCCCCAGTAGGGGGTGTGCAGGAGGCAGCTGATGGATGTTTCTCTCTCATAGAGGTTTCTAACTCTCTCCCTTCCTCTCTGTAAAAATTCAATAAAATATATTTTTTTAAAGTGTGCTATGAACTGAAATTTGTCAACCTTTTATTACATCAGGATTTTGAATCATAGTTAGAAAACCTTTCCCTATACCCATGCTATAGGAAAATTCACTCGTGTGTTCCTATAGTAACTTACTATCAGAAATATTTCATTTTAAACATGTGGCTCTCCGATCCGTGGGAGCTGACTGCGGATGAAGTGTAAGGCGTACACCTAATCTTATCTTTTCCAGGGGCCACCCAGTGCTCCCAGCACCGCTAACTGAAAGGTAATCTCTGCCCCTGTGGTATGAGACGCCACCTTTACCACATGCTGATTTCCCTGTGGAATGAGGTCTGGGCCTGCATGTGGGATTCAATCCCACTACTTAGCCTACGCCTGCACCCAGGCCGCCCTACTTCGATTATTGAGGCTTCACACTTCATTTTCATGTCTGGGAGAGCTATTCCCCCAGTAGCTTTTATTTTTAGCATTTTTGTGGTTCTCACAATTTTGCTTTTACATATGAACTGAAGCATCCATTGTCTGGCTCTAGAAAAAGCTTACGGGTATTTTCACTGAGATTGTGCTAAAGTCATTAATTAAATGAAAGGAAAAATACTGGCTATTTGTGTGTGTGTGATCTTAGGCTCGTGGTCAGCAAACTGTGGCACATGTGGCTCTTTGGCCCCTTGAGTGCGGCTCTTCCACAAGATACCATGGCCTGGGCGAGTCTATTTTGAAGAAGCGGAGTTAGAAGTTTAAGTTTAAAAAATTTGGCTCTCAAAAGAAATTTCAGCTGAAACCGGTTTGGCTCAGTGGATAGAGTATCGGCCTGCGGACTGAAGGGTCCTGGGTTCGATTCTGATCGGGGGCATGTGCCTTGGTTGTGGGCTCATCCCCAGTGGGGGGCGTGCGGGAGGTAGCTGATAGATGTTTCTCTCTCGTTGATGTTTCTAACTCTCTATCCCTCTCCCTTCCTCTCTGTAAAAAAATAAATAAATAAAATAAATAAAAATAAAAATAAAAATAAAATATACTAAAAAAAAAAAAAGAAATTTCAATCGTTGTGCTGTGGATATTTGGCTCTGTGGACGAATGAGTTTGCCGACCACTGTCTTGGGCCATCCCATCCAAGACCCAGGATGTCATTGTATTTGCTCGAGACTACTTCCATGCCTTCAGCAGTGATTCCGAGTTTTCCTCATTTAGGCTCCGCCAGTTTCTTGCTAGTTTACTCCTCAGTATTTTCTTTGCTCCTATTGTACCCTCTAACAGTTAGAGTCTAACTGGTCTCACTTACCTACAAGAAAGCTGTTGATTCTGTATGTTAATTTTTTTGTCCTCCTACCATCATGATTTCTTTACTATTTGACTTACTTTTAACATCAAACATCTAGGTTTTCCCCAACATATTATCACATCATCTACAAATTGAGATAGTTTTGAATCTTCTGTTCTAGTACTCACGCCTGTAACTGATTTCTGTCACCTAATTGCTGATGCCTCCAGTACAATTACGGGATCCTCGTGGAGACAATGGGCACCTTTGCCTTGGACCCCATCTTTGTGAAAATGCCTCTAGTGTTTTCCCATCCAATATGATGCTGACCTTAGGATTCAGGCACGTACAATATTTTATCTTTTTTATTGTGTTATTTTATCTTTTCCCTCCATTCCTGTTTTCTTGATGGATATATCCAGCATGGGTGTCAAATGCTATAAAAAGCTTTTAAGCATCTATGGAGATCATCACATGATTTTTTTTCTTCCAGTATACTATTACATCAATACACTGTCTCTGGTTGAACCAACCTTGCATTCCTGGAAAAAATATCATTCGGTCACAGTGGCTTCTTAATGCTGTGTTAAATTTGGTTTACAAATAATTTGTTTCGAACTTTTGCTTCAATATTTATGAGGGATATTGTTCTGTAATTTAATTTTCTACTTGCTTTCTCAGATTCAGGTATCAATATTATATCTGCTTTAAAAAAAAGAATTTGAATGTACTTCTTTATTTTCAATACTCTGAAACAACTCGTAAAGAATGGAGACTAGCTGTTCACTAGAAGCTTCGTAGATTTGCCCCGTGAAACCATCTAATCCCAGTGCTGTTTTGTGGCGTAGCTCTTTAATAATTTTTCTCTATATCTTTTGTGGAAACTGGTTTCTTTAAGCTTCCTAAATCAAATGGGGCCAATTTGGGAAGTGTGTTTTATCCTGATTTTCATATTTATTTTTATAGCGGTCTGGAAAATAGTCTCATGACTTAGTCAATCTCTTCTATTTCAATGGTTATGTCCCCCTTGTCATTTCTTATTTTATATGTTTGTGTCTTTTCTACATTTTTATTGTTAGAAGGTGGTGTTTGTACATTTTGTTAAAGTTTTTAAAAATTTGAGTTATTAACTAGATCTATTATTCCTTTATTCGCTACCCTATTGTTTTCTGTTTTATCCTATTGTTGTCTTCTTGTGCTTTCTTTCTGTGGTGGTTCTTTTCCAATGTTCATTTTTGGGGTCTTTAGGGGTGTGAATTTTCCTCTGGTTGCTACTTTGTTTTCCATAAATTCTAATAGATAATGTTTTAATTATCATTACTTAGTTTTAATTTGTTAATTTCCCCCCTGTCATCTAAGTGTTGTCTAATAGAGAGATTTTCTAAATTTCCAGATTAAATTTCTTCTTTGCTTTTCTTAACTAATGTCCAGTTCAGTGCATGGTGATCAGGGTATTATTTGGAATATTTCTACTTTATAGAACTTACTAGACTCTTCTGTGACCTAACATATGACAAATTTTTGTAAAGGTTCCAGGTTTCTTGAGAAGGTATATTTTATATTGTTTGGTATAAATTTATACATATATCTCACCTGATTGTGTACATTTTTGCCCACTCAATCTGCCCTTTGCTGAATGTGGTATGTTAAACTCTCCATTATCAGTGTGTCTCTATTTCAGTCTCCTAGTTTGTAGTTGCTGCTTTATAAAGGTGGTCCCGGTGTTGTTTAATGCACAGCTATTTAAACTGTTGTGTCATTACTGTGAATTGTGGTTAACCCACTTTTCAGAATGCACCATCGGGCAGCCGCTGTTGGAAGGCACTATCCACACCGTCATTTACCCATCCGGGTTCGGGGGACACAGAGGTGCCTCGCTTTGGTCATGGACACCCCAGAGCCCAGAACAGACCCTCCTCTCTTAGGGCGCCAATTGTTCTGGAAAGAACTCATGATTCCTGGGCTATGCCCACCTGACCACTCAGCCAGCATTTTCACTAATCTGGCCCTTTAAGAAAGATGTTGGGCCAAAACCGGTTTGGCTCAGTGGATAGAGCATCACTCTGCGGACTGAAAGGTCCCAGGTTCAATTCCAGTCAAGGGCATGTACCTTGGTTGTGGGCACATCCCCAGTAGGGGGCGTGCAAGAGGCAGCTGATTGATGTCTCTCTCTCATTGATGTTTCTAACTCTCTATCTCTCTCTCTTCCTCTCTGTAAAAAAATCAAAAATATATATATATATATTTTTTTAAAGATGTTGGGAGCCTCTGGACCAGAACAAACCTACCGAGGTGGAGAATGGCTGCGCCCAGTCCTGCCGCGACTTTAAAAGATCTCAGCACAAACCAAGCAAAAGCGGCAGTTACGAATTCTGGACACGACACCGCGTTCCCTTTGGCTGGGTCCTGGCAAGCTTCCCCGGAGGAGACCGAGGAGGGCTTCACCCCACGGCTCCCCCAGAGCTGCAGGGAGCCCCTGGCTGCACTGCCCCGCCCTCTGCCCCTTTACAACCCCCCTCCCTGCCCAACCGGGAGCCAGCTCCCCTGGAGAAGTGGCAAGCAGAGAGGCAGCCTCTGGGCACAGAGAGCACTTTGGAACCAAAGGCGGCAGCCCTTGGCGCGGAGTCAGGCCGGGATGCAAACCCAGAAGGGCAGCTGGATTTCACTGAGGAGCAGGGCACCCGGCGGCCTCAGCTGAACCTGGGGCTGATCGGCAGTCTGGGGACGGGGTGGCTTGGTTCAAACCTTCCACGCCGTCAAAAATGCCACGTAGAATTTGCCAACCTAATTACAAATGCTGAGCTTTCGTTGGTGGGCCATTAATAGTCACTAGAAATATAAATCCGGCAGAGACACCAACCGGATAAACGTTCACAGCCTTTTCAAAGCGCCTTTTTGGAAGCATCAGCAGAGATGCAGGCTGGCCCGGGGCCGGGTGGAGAGGGGATCGCTCCTACCAACCCGAAAGGCGCCAGCTCTGCAGCCCTGGACGCAGAGAGGAGCAAAGGCGACGGGAAGAGAACCCTCCTGTGCTGTGGAAGCTTCAAGCCTTTTCCTCAGACCCGCTTTGCAGGAAGAGAGGCCTGGCAATGTATGGGAGGGGCCTCAGTGTGGGAGGGGCTTTAGTGCATGGGAGGGGCCTCAGTGTGGGAGGGGCCTCAGTGCATGGGAGGGGCCTCAGTGTGGGAGGGGCCTCAGTGCATGGGAGGGGCCTCAGTGTGGGAGGAGCCTCAGTGTGGGAGGGGCCTCAGTGCATGGGAGGGGCCTCAGTGTGAGCCAGGAGCTTCAGTGTGGGAGGGGCCTCAGCAAGAGAGGGGCCTGCACGGGTGGGGTCTCCACATGAGAGAGGTCTCTATGTGGGAGGAGCCTCTGTCTGTGAGAAGGGCTTTGTTATGGGGGAGGGGCTTCTATGTAGTGGAGGAGCTTCATGCGTGGGAGGGGTCTGGGTGCATAGGAGTGGCCTCAGTGGGGGGAGGAGCTTCATGTGTGGGAGGGGTCTGGGTGCATAGGAGTGGCCTCAGTGGGGGGCGGAGCTTCATGTGTGGGAGGGCCTTAGTGCCTGGGTGGAGCCTAACCTATTGGCTGGTCTGTCCAGGTGCTCTCTGTGCAGGTACTCAGCAATGTGCTTCCCTCCTCCTCTTTCTGGGGACACCCCAAAACTGTATCTCCCAGCCCTTTGTCCTCTGGAGTCATGTGACTGAGCCCCAGGTTCACATGATGCATGCCACTGCCAGGCCTGGTCCACACCAATTTCCCTCTTGTGATGGCCCACCTTCGTTTGTTCCTCTGCGGGGAGGCAGAGTCCAGCCTTGAATATCCTGGCCCCCCAAGTACAGAAGGTGCCTAGGCCCCTGCCTGACTGTGTTGAGGGGCCTTCCCCACCCCAACAACTGCACTGGACCAGGTCCTGGGTCTGGACACCACGGCCCACAGGCCAAAGTGGATGTACCCCTGCTTTTTATTTTTTAATATATTTTATTGATTTTTTACAGAGAGGAAGGGAGAGAGATAGTTAGAAACATCGATGAGAGAGAGACATCCATCAACTGCCTCCTGCACGCCCTACACTGGAGATGTGCCCACAAGCAAGGCACATGCCCCCGACTGGAATCGAACCTGGGACCTTTCAGTCCACAGGCCGACGCTCTATCCACTGAGCCAAACCGGTCTCGGCAGCACCTGCTTTTGTAAGTAACGTTTTATTGATACACAGCCACACCCGCCCAATGCCTACTGTCCATGGCTGCTTGCACACTCTGGGGCAGAGGATCTATGACCCCAAAGCCAACATGTCCACTGCCTGGCCCTTTAAGAAAGATGCTGTGAGCCTCTGGACCAGAGCCAACAATATATTCTGACCTGAAGCCCTGAGGTCCGGGGTGGCTACCACTCATCAGAAAAGGCTTAAAAAGAGAGGCAGCCCCTGGCTCGGGGACCCCTGTGCACCGAGAGGGGCGGTGGTGACAATTCCAGATGACCCCATGCTCTGGGTCTGGATTCCTAAAACCCTCCCAACAGAAGGAATCGGGGTTCTGTGGAGAGATGACTGACTCCAGGGCTGATGCAGGAAGTCCACAAAAGAAGCTGGAACCTGCTAGGGAATAAGGAAGCCGCGGCTTGCCATTCTGTTGACTGAGTTTGCTGACCACTGATCTAGATTACCAACTTTTTGTCATAGAATTATCCTATATCATAAAAGCCTAATATGTTAAATGTCTGTTTGTCTGTTCGTCCATTCAACCAGAGTGTAATATGCTAATGATATGCTAAGGCCATTCAACCGCTCACTATGACATGCACTGACCACCAGGGGGCAGACAGTCCACCAGTTGACAAGTTGGCGATGATGTGCACTAACAAGGGCAGACACTCTGACCAGGGAGTCAGCTTGCTGCTGGGGTCCGGCCAATCAGGACTGAGCGAGACAGGCTGGAGTCCTCCTGTGGCTGGCCAACCTCCCATGTCCCTCCCCGCCCCCAATCGTGCACTGGTGGGGTCCCTCAGGCTGGCCTGCACCCTTTTGCAATCTGGGACCCCTCGGGGGATGTCAGAGAGCCGATTTCAATCCAATTCCACAGGCCAGGCCCAGGGATCCCACTTATGCATGAATTTGTGCACCGGGCCTCTAGTTCAAAATATTCCTTCGTCACGCTCTGAATGCCCACGGACTCAGTAGGGGTGGCCTTTCTTTCTTCTTCTTCTTTTATATATTCTTACTGATTTCAGAGAGGAAGGGAGAGGGAGAGAGAGATAGAAATATCAATGCTGAGAGAGAATCATTGATTGGCTGCCTCTTGCATGTCTCCTATTAGGGACCAAGCCCGAAATCTAGGCATGTGCCCTGACTGGGAATCGAACCATGACCTCCTGGGTCACAGATTGATGCCTAAGCACTGAGCTACGCCAGTTCCCTCGTTCTTTTTTGATGTCAGTTATTTGTGTCTTTTTTCCTTTTTTCTTAGCCCGGCTAGCGGTATATCAATTTTATTGATCTTTTCAAAGAAACAGATTTTTTCTTCCCCTGACTGTGTCCATTGGCCGCCCACTGTTACCTTCAGATGGGGGTGTTCATCACCTCCGCCTTCAAAGCGAGGAGGCTGAGTTTGGGAGACTCGCCTGGCCTGGCCTGGCCCCCTATTGCAGTTACCACGCCATCACTGCCCTGCACTGTCCCCCAGTCCACCCAGCCTTCCAGAACCTTCCCCACTGAGTATGGCAGGCCCTGACTGCTCTAGAAACCCCAACCATTCCCCGTGCCCAGAGCAGATACCAGACAGGGGGTCCTGGGCAATCAGTCGGCTGGGACCTGTTTGCCCCCATCCCTGACCCCCCATCCCTGACCCGGGCCAATGAGGAAAAGTGTAGGTGGCGACCCCGTCAGAGCAGCCAGAGCCAGTGCCCAGGGGGCCGCTGGCAGAGGTCCCTGCTCTGCAGCCTGTGCACCCACCCCCAAGGCCCCGCACACCCTCTGCGCCTGTGCGGGATCGGAGGGGCCCTAGAACATCACCCATCTCTGGAGGACCCCGGGTGCTCCTGGAATAGGAGAGCTCTGCTCCCTGAGAAGAGGTCCCTCTCCTGGGCTCCACGCAGTTGGCAGGAGGGAGCAGGCCCCTCTGGGTCCCCACGACCCCCGGTGGCCCCAGGAGCACGCGCCCTCAGTTCTTGGAGCTCCACATGCCCTGTGTCTCGGGTCTCCTTCCCGCAGCTCCGCCTCCACCCACCCCCTGGTCCCCCCTGGCCAGCAGACGGCACCGCAGGGCCCAGGGCCCCTGACTCTCAGCCTGCTCCGGAGTCTCCTCCTTACACAGGCCGCGGCGGGCTGTTCCCAAGGGTCCATACATCTCATCAGCGTCCAGCTGCTCCCCCCACCCTGGGTCCAGAGGAGGGCCGGGTCAGAACGGGCACAGGAGGGTGTGTGCCCAGGCAGCTGGCAGGAGCCCCGGCCCTGGAGGGAGTGTGGAGGTCCCCTCAGGCCAAGCGCACCTCCAGGAGTGCCTTCCTGGGCCCTCCCAGCCTTTGCCCACAGATCCTGAATGCGCTAAGGGTGAGAGCCGAGAACGAACACGAGCGCAGTAACAATGAAAATAACGTGTGAAATCATAGTTCACCGGTCACAGAGGGCTGCCCCGACCCCCGTTTTCTGAAATCACACGGCATTTCAGGAGGGTGTGTCAGTGCGGGACCGGCAGCTGGGCTGAGACTCGGGGGACCCTTACCTTCCCTGCGCTGCCTGCTGCCCAGAAGATGGGCAGAGACCTAGCGGGGACCAGCTTGTGTGTGGGCGGCATCCCACCTACCCTCCCACCTCTTGTCCCATCACACACTCCAAGGCATCACCACAGCCACCACCAGCAGCCCCAGGGGCCCATGACCCTGCCCTTGTCCTTCCCACAGTGTCCACGGGACGAAGGCGGCACCTGAACTCCTGGGAGGTGCCACCAGCGAGGCTCGTGCGTGGAAACCAGGCCAGTGTCTGTCTCTCTTACCGACACACGCACCAATTGTTCTAAGTTCCTAATTTCCCAAATTATTTCTTAAAAAGAACCACACTCTAAGCCCAGCCAACAGGACTCAGTGGTTGAGTGTCGACCTAGGAACCAGGAGGTCAGGGTTCGATTCCCGGTCAGGGCGCATGCCCGGGTTGCAAGCTCTATCCCCAGTGTGGGGCGTGCAGGAGGCAGCCAATCCCTGAGTCCCTCTCATCATTGGTGATTCTAGCTCCCTCTCCCTTCCTCTCTTAAACAATAAAATATAACAATAATAATAATAATAATAATAATAATAAAGAACCACAGGCTAACCCTGGGGAAGGCGAACTGGATGCCGGAGCCTGGCGGCGGAGGCACACCCGTGGGCCCATCCTTGTGTGGCTCTGTGTCCCTCTGCCCCTCCCGCAGGAAGGAGAAACGCCCCCAGAGACCACGTCCGCGGGGGGGGAGGGGGGGAAGCACAGGCGCCTCTGCCCTCTGGGCTCACGCTGGCCCCGGGCCTGATGCCGTGAGTCTCTGAGAAACCCAGACACAGGAACCGCCACCTCCTGCTCTCCCACAGCCGCTGTCACCACCCCTGGTCCCGGCGGGGTCCCCACTGCCGCCCCTCGCAGTGGTCCCCAGCCTCTGGCCAGCTGGCAGGGTCCGGGAGGCAGCCCCTATCCCCGGGGCTCTAGGTCTGCGCTCCCGGCTCCGGCTTCTCCCTTCTGGAACCTTCCAGTCACCCGGGGCTGCCTGGGTTACCTCCTCCGTGGCCAGGGCCCTTGTAGACACGGCCTTTTGGGAAAGGGCCTGTGTGTTTCCATGCAGCAGGATTTATGGAAATAATTAAGAAATGTGATTACAAGTCCGTGGTGGCTGTTTACTGGGAGAACAAGCCTTGCCGGCGAACACTTGCTCACGCTGACGGATGCACCGGGCCCTCCCTGTCTCTGCCGCATCCCCTCTCCCCGTGGACGCTGGCCGCACAGCGCCACGGCTGGGGCTGCTGTTAGCGAGTTTCTGACCTAATCAGCTCTCAGAAGGAGAATGCCGGCGTTTCGGGGTGACGGAGCCCCCGTGGGGATGGGGCCTACAGAGCCTTCTTCCCACAGTGGCTGGGCTGTTGCTCCCCCAAAGAGGGGATGTGTGTGTGGGGGGGGTGGGGGGGAGGCGAGTGGCTTCCAGGCCAACTGACCAGAGAGTCTGACGGTCAGGACAAGAGGAAGGGACCGGGGGCCAGGCGGGGTTCCCGAAGACACCTCGGAGGGCGGGGGTGGGGAACCTCCGTGGCCACGGTGACCCACATGGAGGCGGGTGCCAGTGGTTTCCGCTGGTTCCTAGGGGGTGCTACCCGGTCCCGCGGGGATCCGGAGGCTTCTGTGGGCAGGACAGCCTCCTGCCATCTTCCTCCCTACACCCCCGCCCCCGGCGAAGGGTCACACAACATCGAGAGACAAAGAAGTTTGATAAACGTTATTCCGCCTCCCTGCACCGGCCCAGCAGCCCGGCCTGCGTGGCTCAGCGGTTGAGCTTTGACCTCTGACCCAGGTCAGGGCACAGGCCTGGGTGGCAGGCTCCGTTCCCAGTGGGGGGCGTGCAGGAGGCAGCCAATCGATGACCCCCGGTGGCCCCAGGAGCATGTGCCCTCAGTTCTCAGAGCACCCCTGCTAGCGGTGGTTCCCCCGGAACTGCGTGCTCCCCCATTTAACCGTCGCTGCCCCGGGAGGCAAGGTAGTAGCCCAGCCTGAGCCGCGGTGCCGGGTCCCAGGCCTGGGAAGCGGCGAAACGGATCCGAGTGCTGACGCGTGGACGCTCAGAGCACAGGCGTTTCCGGGCCTGAGGACTGTCGGCCCGGCTGGCAGGATGGATGGACAGGCCTCCCCGCTCCCGCCGCCGGCGGGATCTAATTTTAGCGCCGAGCCCGGAACGGCTGGTGCAGCCCGGGAAGCATCGCTGCTCCCAGCGAGGGGGCGGCCGGCCGGCGGCAGACCCTCCGTGCGAGCAGCGGGGGGCTGTCAGCGTCCCTCACACCCACTGCCGGGGCCCCAGGGTGCCAGCCGCTCAGGACGCTGTCCCAGAACCCAACGTCCCTCCCCCTCCTAAGGGAGGCCGGTGAGGATGAGGGGAGGGGGGGCTGGTGGAGATGCGGCAGCCTCGTGAGACGGTTCAAAGATCAGCGAGAATCCCTGGGCTGGAACCCCAATAGGGTCCTGAGGCTGGGCCCTCCCCCAACAGGGGTCCCAAAGCTGGAAACCCCCCATCAGGGTCCCCAGGCTGGGCCCCTCTCCAGACACCAGACATTGAGGCTCTCTGGTGCATTAACTCCTCAGTGCCCTCACCCCTTTGCTGAGGCCTCATAATTCAGTCCGTGGCTCCTCCTGCCTCCCGCCCCTCAGGCTTTGGCGACCACCCCCCACTCCTGGAAGCGCCCCTGGAGGTAGCAGCAGTGGGAGGGGAGACTCCTGCCCATCAGCCTCACCTGCCTCCGGGTGACAGCAGAAAACAAGTGCTGGCGAGGGCAGCGGCAGGAGAGAAGCGTGGACACAGCCCGGTGCCCGTCGAGGGTGATGGAGGCGGTGGGTGGTCCACCCCTCGGACACGCCCGACCACGACAGGGCAGAGCGCGGAGTCGGCTCCCACACGACGGCCTGCCAACCCCGTGCCAAGACGAGAGCCAGACCCCAGGCCACGCGGCCCAGTCCTACCCGCATCCCATGTCCCCTCGGCCACCCACCCAGGCAGGAAGCAGACAGTGACCTCCAGGGCCCGCAGGGGCGGGTGGGGGACAAGGGGACTGCAGAAGAGGCTCGGGTTTCCCTGGAGTGGGGGGTGGTGTGGAGCTGGGCAGAGGCGCTGCTAGCCCGTGGCTGCACTAAACGCCCCTTAATTCTGTACTTTAAAGGGGTTGTTTTATGTCGTGAGAATCCCACCTGCATAGACAAACCCTCAGGGATGGGTTTGATTTGGGGGAAATAATTCATAGGGGGGAGGTCCGGGAGGGCAGACAGTCTCAGCCCAACAATATTCCCCGACCACTGACCACGCCGGGCGTTGCTCCCGTGGTGACCGGGACACAGCGTGGACCAGCACGACCAGCGGAGCAGCTGCACGGAGCTCGAAAGATCGAGGTTCCCCAGTGAGCAGGGTGAGGCCTCTGGGGGGACAGGGTGGAAGTAGGGCGCTGAGTGAGGGGCAGCAGGAGCCACATCGGGCTGTGCCCCATCCCCACGTTAACACGACTGCGCACGCTGGTCACAGCTCGCCGCCGCTGGACTGACAGATGCGGGCCGGCCCCGAGGACTGGCCGCTGGACAAATGAACGAGGAATGAGTTGTGCTTTCCCCGTTCCAGGAGGACGGGCCGCGGACAAATTCATCAGGAAGCCAAGTGGTCGATACGGGACGGCGCTGACAGAGAGACCCGGAGCCCGCCAGCCCCGGCGTGGCAAACGGGGGGTCGAGGATGAGGGGTTCAGCACAGCTTTCCCCAGAATGTGCAGGTCAAACCACCACTCGTGTCAGTGAGGACAGATCACACGTGAACGACACGAGGAGCAAGCCCCACCCAGGGACACAGTTCGAACACGGCCCCACCATGTGGAGAGCACACAGTCCGTGGTCCACGTCACGGGGACAGCGCTGGGTCTCAGATATTCCAAGGACAAACATCAGAGAGTCCACGCTCACAGGACAATGAATTAAACGAACATCAAAGGAAAAGTCAGTAGCAAGAAGATTCCAGACAAATCCCTGTATGTTTGGAAATTAAGATCTTCGCTTCAAACAAGAAAAATGAACTATAATGGGAGTTATACAATATTTAGAACTGAATGACAAACAAGACACTGTGCATGAAGACGTGTGGGATACAGTTAACACGTATATAGAAAGAAACATTGAAGTGCTCATATATATAAAAGTGAGAAGTTTAAAATTAATGAGCCAAGTTCCCAACTTAAAACATGAGAAATGGGAAAGCAGAATAAACTCAAAGCAGGCAGTAGGTAGGCAATGAATATAAAAGAAAAATCAATGAAGTAGAAAACAAATGGGAAATGGATACGAACAACACAGCCAAAAGCTGGCTCTTTGGAAAGAACAGCTCCGTCACCAAATTCTGATGATGAAAGGGAGCGATACAGGGAGTGGAAAGAAAATAACCGAAGAAGCCATCTGACAATAAATTGGAAACTTAAATGAAGCGGACAGATTCCAAGAAAAAAATTATTAAAACTGCCTCAAGAAGATAGAGACCTGCATATTCTTGTAGACACACACACACACACACACACACACACTACAGCAGCAGATAAAAGTCCCAGGCCCAGATGGCTGCACCATTTCAATAGTTCTGTTAAATATTCAGGCAACAAATAATTCCATTCTCATGAACATTGCTCCATAGGCCCACACTAACACAGTGTCACACCACGCTGGAGGGGACCATCAGGAGGAAAGAGAGACAGCTGTCAACATCGCTCAGGAGCCCAGATGCAGACCCTCAACACCGTCGAGAAACCAACCAGCAATGCGTGAAAAGTGGTGACACTTCCCGACCCAGTTGGGTTTATTCTAGGATTCCAGGCGTGGCTTCACATCCTATGGAATAAAGAGCTAACATGCTAATTCAACTGAACAGCAGAACACCCGTCCGGACAACCTTCCGGAAGAAGCCAAGGCTGCGAGGGCTGAGCCTCTTGCACGAATTTCTCGTACATCGAGCCTCGAGTTAAAAATAACTAAATACAATTCACCACACGGACAGGTTATAGGAGAAAATGTATGTGATCATTCTTAATAGCTACATTAAGAGCATTCAATAATATTCAGCATCCATTTGTGACCAAAACTCTTAGGGAACTAGAAATAGAAGAAAACTTTCTTGAATGTTTTTTAAGGGTTTATATATACCGATAACAGACACCTCCGGCAAACATCACTGCTAACCATGAAATATTAGAAAAATCTCCTTTAATATCAGACATGAAACAGGAGTACCTGCTCTCCTCACCTCTATCCAACATTGTTCTAGATGTCCCAATCTCCCCAATAAGGCAGGAACAAGAAAGAAAAGCTGTAAGTTTTGGAAAATAAGAAATAACATTCTCAATATCCACATGTGATTATCTACATTGAATCCAAAAGAATCTACAGATACGTATCCTATCTAAAAAAAAAAATGCAAATTGACCGTACCTCCACTCCTACCAGCCATGCCCACCAGCCAATCAGAGGTGAGTATGCAAATTAGCCTAAACCAAGATGGAGGTTAATTTGCATACCCAGGCTCAGCGTGAAGACTGAAGAGAGCGTAGAAGGAAGCCAAGTGTGCAGAAGGGAGCGAAGCTGCGGAGAAGCAAGCAAGTGGGGAGGTGGAGAAGGGAGGGGAGCAGGTGGGGCTGCAGAGACCACAGCAGGAAGCTCTATTGCATGAATCTTCCTGCAATGGGCCTCTAGTTAAATTAATAAAAGATTTTACCAAAGTGGCCGAATATGAGATCAACATACAAAAATAAATTACCTTTCTATGCACCAGCAACGAAAAGAAAACATAATGTAAAAGATACCATTGCCGTTAAAAATACGAAGTTTCTAAGAGTAAGTTGATTCATAAAGTATAAAATGTCGTGGAAATACATGAAGGAAGGCCCACATATGTAGAGAAGTATACTGTGTTCAAAGGTAGAAAACTCAGTATCATGAAAAAGCCAATTCTCGCCAAAGTGATAAGCAGAATCAATGGAGTTCCGATCAAAATCTCCACAGAAAAGTGCCCATCTTGATGAGATTATCTCCCAAGATGTTTATAAAACAGCAAAGGCCCAGAAAAGTCAAGACGCATCTGAGGAATGCAAACAGCGTGGGTGGTGAGGGAAGAACTGACCTACCTCTTAGCAAGACAAGTCGAAGCCACAGCAAACTAGCGATTAAGGCAATGAGTGCTGGGCAGGCACTGACAGACTGACCACAGGGACAGAATACGGAGCCACAAATCACTACATAACGTAAGACAGAAGTCAGGCACGGAACGTAACACACGGAGATCTGAGAAAGATGGACCGTTCGGTCAGTGGCAGAATTTTCCTACACAGAGTGAATTCCAGATGCATTAAAAGTTAAATGCGAAATCAAAGCCATAACTCGTTTAGAAGACAGCATTTATGGCTTGGGATAGGAAAAGATTTATTAAACGAGAACAAATAGCACTGACCATTAAAAATAATAAAACATGCCGAGAGCAGTGTGGCTCAGTGGATAGAGCGTCAGCCTGCGGACTGAAAGGTCCCTGGTTCGATTCCGGTTGGGGGCATGTACCTTGCTTGCGGGCACATCCCCACAGTGGGGCGTGCAGAAGGCGGCTGATCGATGTCTCTCTCTCATCGATGTTTCTGACTCTCTATCCCTCTCCCTTCTTCTCTGTAAAAAAATCAATAAAATATATATTTTTAAAAAATAAATAAATAAAAATAAAAATAATAAAACATGAAATTCATACAGTTAAACTACATTGGAATTAAGAATTCCTACCCATCCAAAGACAATACAGAGAAAACTTTCTTTAAGCCTCAAAATGGAGAAGACATTTGTAATACGTGGAGCTTAGGGTCAGGATCTACAAGATACAAAGCAATTGTGCTAATCAATATGTAATCACTGACAGACAAACAAGAGTCAACAAAAAGGGGGGGAAACTGAGGAATGAAGGAGCAGTTCCCAGGAGAAGCCGAGGTGGCCAGCAATGTCTGTGAAGAGGCCGCTCGCTGGCAGCAGGGAAAGGGACCGTCGGGCCTGGTGAGACAGTCACCGTCTTCGTTCGGCAGCACCTTTCATGTCGGAAGCGGGACTGGGAGAGAGGCGAGCTCGCATGCACTGGTCGTGCGGCGTGAATCATACAAGGTCTGGAGAGACACCTGACATTGCTGGAGCTGCAGCTGCGCACACCCTCCCGCCAGGCAGCCAGGCAGTTCCACTTTTAGGAACACGGGAGTATCTCTACCCCCACACATACAGACACGCATGCACGCATGTGCACACACACACCCCAGGACTGACATGTCAGTGCGATGACATTCCACACAGCATCAAAGTGCGTGAACCCAACCCCGTGTGTGTGCCTCGGTAAGGAGGAAACTTCCCAACGGCGCTGCAGGAGGACCTGGATCGTCTCATTTTCCTAAAGTTTTAAACTCTGCAAACGACGCGTGTGCCGCCGATGAAGGCAGAGTGCGTACAAGCATAAACACGCGCCGGGATGAACGCTCCGCGGGAGGAGGAGCCACACCCGCCCGGGCAGGAGAGAGGGCAGCGGGTCAAGACGTGCACGTTGTTGTTTTATTTCAGAAACGTCCGGGGAACCGGGCAGAGGGTAAGACCGGATAGAGCGGGATGGGATGCCAACAGGTTTGCTCACACTGTTCTCCGTACCTGTCCGCAAGAATAGGTTATGAAGCAGATAACAGCACACTTTTAAAATATATTTTATTGATTTTTTACAGAGAAGAAGGGAGAGAGATAGAGAGCTAGAAACATCGATGAGAGAGAGACATCGATCCGCTGCCTCTTGCACGCCCCCTACTGGGGATGTGCCTGCAACCAAGGTACACAACCTTGACCGGAATCGAACCTGGGACCCTTCAGTCTGCAGGCCGATGCTCTAACCACTGAGCAAAACCGGCTTTGGCAGAGAACAGCACCCTTTAAATGAAGCTCTCCAACCCCCAGTTGATAATATTCCCAGTTGCTGTCCATCTCGGGGTGACTTGGTCATCTTAACCAAAGGAAAGTGCTGGGACCCGCTCTCATTTAGCTTTGTTTTAAAAAAAACAGATTCTTTCAGCCAGTGCTGGCAACTGCATGGCTGTCATACTTCCAGCACTTCCAGTGATGCCGCACGGAAGCCGCTTTTCCCGATTCCTTTCCTGAGGAAAGCGCCAGTGCCAGAAGGGACCCAGGAGCGCGGTGTGCAGGCAGGTGCTCCTGATACACATGTGTTTCCCACCCAGAGACCCCACAGGCGGCCGAACGCTCGCGGCCCATTTCTCCGGGATCCCAAACAGCCGCAGGCACCGGGCCTGCAGCCCAAGACGCTCACAACACGAGCTGTGCTCTCCGCTTCGCACACTCATCATCCTCATCAAGCTGCTGCCGTTCCCTGCCCGGCGAGGCCCTGCGAAGGCAAGGCGCAACCTCAATTCCCTTCCCCGGGTCGGAAGGTACAAACGTGGGGTCTGTCTTCGAGCCCCCCTCGGCCCCCGGTGGGAGGGGCCAGGCCCGGGCAAGGTCTCGGGGCTGGCCGCCGCATGCTGCGGGCCCGCGCTCCGGATTAATAACGCGCCAGGCGGAGCGATGCCAGCGCAAACACAGGCCCTGCTGGCAGCCGGCCGCCTGGCCATCAAGCCCAGCACTGCGCTCGCATCCTCAGATTCAATAAATATTTGGCAAAGGAGCCCTGGCCCAAATGATCATCAGTTCAACTCAATTCCCAGCACAAACGGGAAAACTCCTGCGACAGCCCGATCCAATCTGTCTGCCTCGACTTCCAAACGCCAATAACGGGGCCACAGGGCCTGGGGGGGGGGGGGGTAGAGGGTTTGGAGCGCTCCGTCAGTATCTTCTCTCAGCTCACGGCTGCACTCGCCCTGTGTCCCCCTCAACCAAACTCACACCCGTTCAACAAGCCGCACGGAGCCCCCCTGGGGGTGAAGTCCTGGGTGAGCACTGGAGACCGAGCAGGAGTGCTCCCTCCGAAACTGAAGTCCCAGGCCACAGGGAGGACCCCACGCCAGCGTCGCTCACCTGTCCTCAGGTGGCCCTGGATGGGCCTGCCTCCCGTGGCCTCACCATTAACACACCGCACCCCAACCCCAACTCAGAAACTGGAAAATCGCACACAAAGCCACTGCGGGCATTTCTCGGAGCCCCCACCAAAGACCTCACCCAGAAACGTAACAACTCTCCTCATCTTTGGCTCGTAACTCTCCTAATTTTTAACATCAGATAGGTGTGAACCCCTAAAAGAGACATGGCTTAGTTTCCCTCAAATGTTTTGTTTTTTAATCCTTACCCGAGGATATTTTTCCCCATTGGTTTTTAGAGATAGCAGAGGCAAGGGAGGAGGGCAAGAGAGAGAGAGAGAGAGAAAGAGAGAAACATCAATGTGAGAGAGAGACCTCGATTGACTGACTCCTGCACATGTACTGGATCGTGGCTGAGGCACCTGCACCTAAGGTATGTGCCCTTGACCAGAATCAAAGCCGAGACCCTTCAGTCCACAGGCTGGTGCTCTAACCACTGAGCAACAGGCCAGGGCTCCCTCTGACATTTTACTGTGAGCACTATCAAGCATATAGAAAATCTGAGAAAATTTATGGAGAAAACCCTTGTTCCTAATGCCTCGTCCTATAACTAACATTTTGCTGTATTTGCCGGGTCTACTAACCGCCCATCCTTTTTCTAAGACATCGATCCTTTTCATTTTCCGATGCATTTCGGGGTCAATGGCAGCCATTTCTACCTCAGAAGCAGACATGAACTGGAGTTCCATCTGTTTGCAGGTTTCAGGTAGAACTGAGAGTGAAGGGACCTGTCTGCTGGCCGAAAACCTGCTGCAGACCCTGCTGTCACCCAAGAAAGTCATTTCCAGCAAACCGCCGCCAGCCTGCCTCCCAGGCCCGTATCCCGCCCTTTCTCTGGAGGGAAGAAGCCGCTGAGTCACCGCGCAGATGCGCTTCAGTTTGGTTAATAAGAGCCTCTGGATATTCCCCCCAAGTGGCCACGCCGACTGCCATCCGCTCAACAACGCCGGTCACTTTCCTGTCGCCCACACACTTGCCCACACACTTGCCAGCATCGGTGCCCGAAGTCCCCTCCCCTCTTAAGCCGTCGGTATCTCCCTGTGGCTTTCCTTTGTGCTTCCTGGCTGTGGCCATTTGAGAATTACTCTCCCCAAAACAGGAAAGACTATTCTCCACCTAAATTACTCCAAGGTTGTATCACGAATGGCGAGAGTTTTTATCAAATATTTTCTCCCTCCTGTGAATTCTTTCTGGCGCGCAGTTTTCTCAGGGGCAAAGCAGGGGAATTTCAGCTTTCAGGGTCCTCCCCCCCGACCCAACAGTGCTGTGGGCCCAAAGCCACCGTGATGGTAGGAGAAGCGTGAGGGTGGCGGTGGCCTTCTCGTAAAGCAGTGGGGGGGGTGTCTGGCCCGCAGGCCCATCATGCGGTCTGGACCCGCCAAAGCGATAGGGGTGAGTTCATTAAGTGTTTGACCAACTAGAGCAAGCTCATTTTTTAAAAAAATACATATTTTATGGACTTCAGAGAGGAAGGGAGAGGAAGAGAGAGAGAGAAACATCAGTGATGAGAGAGAATCATGGATCGGCTGCCTCCGACACGCCCCCTACTGGGGATGGAGCCCACAACCCAGGCCTGTGTCCTGACCCAAAATTAAACCGTGACTTCCTGGTTTCTAGCCCCGTGGGCCAGGCTACGTTTTAAGCTGATGATCCTGTGTGGCCCCCAAAGATGTTATAAACACCCCCTGACCATTGGCGGAGAAAAGGTTCCCACCTCCGCTCGAGTAAAGGGACGGCGGAGAATCAAGGCCACGCTGTCTACAAAGCGGTGAAGGCGAGACGTGGCCCAGACACCTGAGACTGTGACCCTGTGTCTGCCATGAAACGAGGCTGGGCCACGGCATGTCCGCGGACGCTGGCGCCTCCACTTCTGAAGTCGCCTCGGTCTTGGCACGAGCCGGCCGGCCGGGCTTCGAGAAGCTGCAGGCGCTGAGGGCAGCTCACTCCGGCGTGGTCCCTGCGGGTGAGGCCAGCCTCCTGCGGGTACGGGGGCGCCTCTGAGGCCTCGCCAGCCAACCAGGCGCCTTGCCCTCAGCCCCCACGCGTGAATGCCCCCCGTGTCCTCCTCCCTACCGCACAGCCGCCCTCCATGGGACTGCTTCCTCCTCTGGTTCCCTGGGACAGAGACAAGCTCTTTTGTATTTTAATTTATGTTTTTAGAGAGAGCATAGGGGAGGGGGAAGTGGGGGGAGAGAGAGAGAAACATTAATGTGAGAGAGACACATCGATTGGTTGCCTCTCACATTCGCCCCTGCCAGGGTCGGGGATCAAACCGGCAAACGAGGTCCATGCCCTTGACTGAGGCCGCAAGCAGCTGTCACCAACAACATGTAAGCCCACAGCTGCCCTCAGAACAGCTGAGAGTCAAAGATTCGGCACCCAGACCTCCGCCAACGGGCTCTTATCAAACTGTCAGAAACCCTTGGCCAGGGACACCTATGGGAGGTGAGAGGGAGCCCCTCCCTCCAGCTCACACAGACGCCAACCAATCAGGGCAAAGGAAGCAGGACCAGGCCTCTGAGGCTCCTCTACGCCCGCCCACCTCTCTCCCAAGAGGAAGCCAGGCCTGGGGTCTCCTTGGCCCCTGGAAGGGCCCCTGAGAGACCCCAGGAGGCCGAGAAGCTACTGAAACCTGCGCGGCAGGGACGGTCAGGCCTTCAGCCCCGTCTGTCCCAGAGGGGCCTGCAACCTCAGAGCAGGACCAGCATCCCTGACCCACCAACAGCCCCTGTCCCTGTAAGACCTGGGGGGGGGGGAGGTCAACACAAGAAGAGGGGGAAAGTGAGAATGCAAAAAACAAAACAATCAAATAAAAAAAAAACAGAAGTTTCTGGGTGCATTCTCCTGGAGGCTGCATCACCTGTCAAACCATCACCTGTCAATCCATCACCTGTCAAACCATCACCTGTCAAACCATCACCTGTCAAACCATCGCCTGTCAAACCATCACCTGTCAAATCCATCACCTGTCAAATCCATCACCTGTCAAATCCAGCTGGGCCCTGGCGGTGTGGCTCAGTGGATAGAGTGTCGGCCTGCGGACAGAAAGCTCTCGGTTCGATTCCAGTCAAGGGCGTGTACCTCGGCTGCAGCCTCCTCCCCAGCCCCGGCCCTGGTCAGGGTGTGCAGGAGGCAAACAACCAATGTGCTTCTCTCACATCAATGTTTCTCTCTGTCTTTCCCTCTCTCCATAACTCAAGGGAAAAAATCCTCAGATGAGGGTTAAAAAAAATCCAACTGGGCCCAATTGGCGGGGCTCAGCGGCTGAGCACTGACCTAGGAACCAGGAGGTCATGGTCAATTCCTGGCCAGGCACATGCCCAGGTTGCAGGCTCAGTCCCTAGGGAGGGGTGTGCAGAGGCAGCTGATTAGTAGTTCTCTCTCATCACTGATGTTCTCTCTCTCCCTCTCCCTTCCTCTCTCCAGTCAATAAAAATAGGGTGTTTTTTTTTTAATCTGACTGCAGCGGCAGCCTGAAGGCGGGCTGCTGGGTGTCTGTGTGCGCATGGGCAGAGCCCACTGTCCCTGCTTCCCCAGGAGGGGGCAGCCTGGCCAGGAGACCCCCGGGAGGTCGCACGACAAGCCTTTATCAGAGGAAGGGAAACTCAGGTGCTGGCGGAGACGCCAGGCTTTGTCGGTGCTGAAAGCAAGGGCCCCGGCTTTTCTGGAAGAGTCTTTAAACGGCCGAGGCGGCAGCGGCGGCTTCCGCGCAGGGTCGGCCCGCGTGGAGGTCAGAGCTAATTACGGGGCCTCGATTTGGGACCCGCAGACAGAATCATAACACTATTAAGACCTAATGCGTTTACGGTGGTGCGTCTCGGCCGGGCAGCATTAAAACTTGTGAAAGTGACTTTGCAAATTACCAAACAGTCACCAAGCTAATGAAGCAGGACATTTAAAGTGACTGAGAAATAATTCCTGTATTATAAAGACAGCAATCTGTGCAGGGAGATTTGGTTTAGAAAAAAACACATTATAACACATAATGGAAAATGTTAATCTGTGGCGAATCCAATCAGAGCAGCTGCGGAGAGTGAGAACACAAAGAAGGGCGTGTGCACGCCAGCCCCTGGGAAGGAAGCTTCTAGAAAAGAGGCTCCCGCCAGGGGCTCCAGGTGGTCCCCGGGCACTGTGCCTGCAGCCTGTGACCTTCCCCAAAGCTGAAGGAGGGAGAGGGAGGGACTCGGCCAGGGAAGCACTGGGGTCCTTGTCCGCCTTGACCCCGGAGAAAAGCGTGGCCACGGCAGGAAGGGGTCACACCTCTGTGGCTCGGATGCTCCGGTAAGAAAGGGGCGCTCACCCCACACAGGCCCCCAGCGGCAGGGACCTGGCTCCCAGCAGCGGTGGCAGGACTTGGCCTGAGCCAAGAGGGGAGTCACCAGGGGGACCCACACACATCCAAGGTGCAGGCAGGCTTACTGAGCATTTGGGGTACCCTGCACGCACACTGTGGGGAGCCAGGCCTGTGCCCCAACTAGCGATGCCCGGTGAGGCAGGTGCACCCTTTCAGAAGCAGGTTGCTCAGCCACAGGAGCGGGTCAGAGGCAGCCACCAGCACCCAGAGTGGAGGACACCCCGGAGCCGGGCAAGCCAGCACGGGCCAGGACGAGCGGCCCCGTTTCTCCTTAGCGCTCCACAGCGAGCACCACGTGCTTCTTCAAGAGCCAAACCCTCCTTCACACTGTTTTTCTCCTTCTTGGCCGTCATTTCCATGGCCGCTCCCCCAACACACCTCAAACCCCATCACACCGTCAACATGCGTGGCCTGGGCCTCCCCTGTAAACAACGGAGTCCTTGAGGCCTACCCTCTGATGAGTCAACGCGCAAGCAGCACACCTCCAGCCGACACCCAAGCTGCCCCTCCCCCTCTGTCCCAGGGAGGACCCCGCCCCAGGCCTGGGGACAGGTCTGCGCACCCAGCGCATGCCTTGAAGGCCACCTGACCCTGAGATCAGGTCAGAGGTCGCACACACCCAGACACCCGCTGCCTGTGGCTGCCTGTGTGCATGGCCAGGTGCCTGGAGCCGTCCGGGCCCCAGGAGCCCACAAACCCAAGAGTTAATATCGCTCATCTCACCATCATGCTCCGCTCCAACCCAGGCCGCCACACACCGAGCTGCCGTGTGCCCTGCCCTGGCCTCCGCGGGCTCCCGTCCCCCCAGCCTCCGCCTTCCCAGCCGGCGGTCTCCCCGGTGCCTCCGACCTCCATCCCCACTGTTCTCGCACATTCCCAAGCAGCGCTGGGCCTCCTGCATAAGAGCCCGATTCTCCCCGCACGGTTAAACACATCCCTTCAGAGAGAGCCTCGCGTGGAATTAAGCCCGCTCTGCCATCTTTAGTGGTTTCCAGAAATACAACGGACGAGGAACTGGCGGCTCGCTAAAGATGCACTGGGGCCTGGGGCCTGCCAGCCGGGAGGGGCACCGGGAGGGTGGCTCTTGCCCTGCCCAGCGGCCCAGAGCGGGGTGAGGGTGACCTGGGTTTTAGGAGAGACAAAGCTCTCTCTGCCCCAAGATCTCTCCTTCCTCCCATTACCTCCCCCATCACCTGCCCCGCCCCGTCGGGCAGCAGCGGGGCCGGCCTCTGGGAGAAGAGAACCGGCGTGGGTTCGGGCCCCGCTGAGCCTCTGAGCTGCGGCCGGACCTCCGGCGCCGGGCTCTGCATTTGTGAAAAGGGACCGATGAGCAAGGTCATGGCCAGTGCGGGACAAGGTCAGCCTGGCTGTGCAGATGACGGGGCGGCTGTCCGCTCCGTGTGGAGGACCCAGCGCTGCTGGGAGAAGCAGCCCAGCTAAGGCCTCCGAGGAGCGGGTGGGAGGAGTCCTTACGGGGCCTCACACATCTTGGGGTGAACAGCACTCGCCCCAGGTGGTCAGAGGTAGCCCAGGTTTCTGCTCCCTAACCCCCGAGGGTGTGACTGACACTCCAGATCCCCAATCCCTGATCAGGAAGGGCCTGAGCCCTGGGCACCGCGTCTGACCTTCAGCCCAAAGTTCAAGGGCGTGGCTCTTACCAACCCCCCCAGTCCCCACCCCTGCACCTCTCATCCTGAGCGCATCTGACCTCTCCCTGCTGCTGACACCCCTCCTCGCTGCAGCGGGCGGGTACCCCCCCCTCCAGCCACCCCAGGAAGCTCTACAATACAACCTGCCCGCCACGGACCAAGCCTCGCACCATCTGCCCAGATCCATCCGCGTGGGCTGCCTCCCCAGACCCAGAAGCGGGGGCCGTGGGAAACCTGGGTTCTCCTGAGTCCCCGGAGCGGTCGCTCCAGACCGAGACCGAGCAGACTCCTCCGCCCCAGCTCTCCCCATGTTGGACCACAGAGCAAGCCTCCCCCACACGGGGCGCTGGGGTGCAGAGCATCGCAGCAGCCACGCCCAACGCCGGCAGGGGGTACAGAGGCCTGTGTGGGTGGTACCCGGTGCCCAGGGGTCCGGAAGGCAGACAGCCCGCAGCCAGGAAGGTTCTCTAACATCCAGCCATTTGTGCCTCTGGCCTGGATGGGGCGGGGTGGGCAGTGGCAGCGGCAGGGCTCCCTCAGACTGCAGCGGACACCCAAGCAGTCACCCCAACACAGTAAGGGGGGCTGCAGGGACAGCCAACCCGGCAGCCGAGCCTTGGCCCTGCGCGCACAGGGAGCTGGGTGAGGGGGGCAGCAGCCCGGGCTTGCTCTGTGGGCGAGCCAGTCCCTTCGCGCCAGAGCCCTGCCGTCCGTTCCAGAAACAGGGGGGCACTGACCGAGGTGACCCCTCAGGTGCCAGCCCTGACTGATGCCAATGGTTTGCCAGGCCCCTATGGCGTGGCTCCTTTCCTCCTGCACACGGGCAGGCTCCTAGCCCGCAGGACCTGATTATAATTAGAGCAATAAAATATTCATCGTCTCCATACCAGCCAGGGTGGCTGGGGGTCCCCGGCTCGATCTATCACAGGCCCCTTCTCAGGCCGATCTCGCTGGAAAGGAACCCCGTGTGTTTATTCCTGTGATTTAGCTCGGCCAGGCTTGCTGGGGAGGTGGGGGGTCGCTCCAGCACCCATACCACGCTTCTGTGTCCTGGTCTCTGCCCAACGGCCATTTCCCGGCCGCCGATGCCCACTGTCCTCATGGTATTGGGCAACTGAGGAGTTAAAGCTGGAGGAATAGCCACCTGCCCGGCCGAGGGCTGTGCTTAACCGAGGCTGGAACCTCAAGTTAAAGGGATAATGTCTCCAGGGAAAGTCAGACACCAGAAGTCAGCGAGAAAAGCCCGCAGGGGGACCTGGGCTTTTTGGTTTTGTTTTTGTTAGTCTTCACCTAAGGATATTTCTTTCCATTGAGAGAGTGGAAGAGAAGGAGGGAGAGAGAGAGAAACATAGATGTGAGAGAGATACATCATCAACTGGCTGCCTCCTGCACACACCTTGACCAGGACTGAGGGGGGGGGAGGGGTGTCACACCTGCAACCCAGGGACATGCCCTTGACCAGAATCGAACCTGGGACCTTTCAGTCTGCAGGCCAACGCTCTATCCACTGAGCCACACCGGTTTCAGCATTGAAAGAATGGAAAAGAGGGAAGGAGAGAGAAAGAGAAACGTGGATGTGAGAGAGACACATCAACTGGCTGCCTCCTGCACACGCCTTGACCAGGACTGGGGGGTCAAACCTGCAATCCAGGGACATGCCCTTGACTGGCACTTGACCCCCGACCTTTCAGCCACACAGGTCAAGCAGACCTCCTCTAAGGCTGTCAGGCCTTCGCAGGGCTGCATCCACTGCCGCCTATGCCAAGTCCCAGCACTCCGCGCTTTCCAGGACCGGCCACAGGGGGCGCCAGTGCTGAGTAGCCCAAGGCGTCACTCCTGGACAAGGTGAGTCTGAGAGGGGCCGCCCTTTGGCCCGGAGGGGGGCGGGGCCGGCTGAGGAGCCATAAACATTCATACTCGATCGAAGCGTGACTTCCTGCACGCACAACCCCACGGGTTCACGGCGCAGGCGTGCTAGCTCCTCTTCCGTTGGCGAGTTCCAGGAAAGGTGAAGAGGTAGCAGAGTGGGCACCGTGCAACGTGAAGGCCCCTTTTTAATTAAAAGGAAGAGAGCGGCGCTGAGATACGGCGTCATAAAGCTGATAATTTTACAGCTGATGGCCTCCCTCTGATGTACTTGAAAACCATTTTCAAGCGACATAAAGTTTAACATACCGCTACATCTGCCGACCCACTGGATTCTACATGGAATTTAAAATTTAATTATATTAAAGCTTTGTTACAGTGCGCACTGCAAGCCCGCTAACCAAGCGGGACTTGAACAGCGTCTCCGCAGATATAGCTGCTTTTTTTTCTTTCTTCTCCTCCTTCTTCTAAGCTCCATTTTGTAGAACCCGGAGTCTGACAAACTGTTGATGATTCTGTCCCAAGTGTTTCCTGCTTCCGTCACCAACCTCGAGGGCCTCGATGCTTCATGCTCCTGGGGACCACTCCCAGGGGGGCACCTTCTCTGCTATAGCAAACGCCAGGCCAGAAAGGTCGTCGGGGGCTGGGTTGACCCTTTGAAGCCGGGCAAGGGTTTTGGGGTATCCTTCTTCCTGTCTTTTTTTTTTTTGAAGAGGCAGCTAGGGACAGAATTAGTAATTTTGGCGCTGGGAGAGTCTTTTCATTACTCATTTTATGGGTAAGCTGAAGAGCTATTTTTCTCGGGGGGAACGCTGCCATATTAATCTATTAATCACAGGGTGGGCGCACATGCCAGCAGTCCCAACAGGAAGGGAGGATGCCAAGCGCCACCCGATCTCCGTCAGCGGAGGGCCAGGCTGGGAGGCGGGGGCTGGGGCCGAAGCCCTGGCTGGAGTCTCGGCTCCGTCACTCACTAGCTGGGCGTTCCTGAGAGGCTGCTCCACCTCTAAGTCCCTTCTACAGAAGGAAAATAAAAACCTAGTGCACACGTGCTGCTGGCAACGTAAAGAAGACAACGCATATGACGCATGTAGGCGCAGTGTCCATGGGAGGAGATGCCCAGTAGGTGGTAAATGTAACGTTACTGCTTTTCCATGGTTCCTGCCATGACTTGTTTTTTAAAATACCAGCAACTTCCCCAGATGGACTAAAGAAGGAACCCTGCACAACTGGAGTTAGAAAACATATTTTAAAAAATATATTTTATTGATTTTTTTACAGAGAGGAAGGGAGAGAGATAGTTAGAAACATCGATGAGAGAGAGACATCGATCAGCTGCCTCCTGCACACCTCCTACTGGGGATGTGCCCAAAACCAAGGTACAGGCCCTTGACCAGAATCGAACCTGGGACCTTCCAGTCCGCAGGCCAACGACGCTCTATCCACTGAGCCAAACTGGTTCCTGCTAGAGCGCATTTTGAAGTGTCACTTAACGTCCATTAACATTAGAGGAAAACGGAAGAGAAGCTGGTATTTCCCTGTGCCACTCATCCATCCATCCATCTGTCCGTCCATTCATCCATAGAGCATCTACTGAAATCACAGGATGGAAGATACGAAACGACAGACTACCCACACGGCCTTGCTCCCAGAGGGACTTTGAGCGGATGAATCCGGGAAGTGGGCAGTAATGCCACCGGCAGGCGGGAGGCAGCAGGAGAGTGACGGGAGGTGCAGGAAGGAAGGTTCGGAAGCGGGAAATGTCACGTCCCAGAACCAGGCCCTGCAGGGAGGGGCTGCGACAGGTCACCTCCACAAGTGGGAAGGAGGGTAGACCCTGGGGGGAGGGGAGGGGGCAGAAACACGCCCCAGGTGCCAGCCACAGAAGATACCTTACTTAAGAAAACACCTTCAGTGCCTTTTTATGTGGAAAAAGTGCCCTGTATGCTAGAGAATGAGGCACTCTTTGTTTAAATGTGTGGATGTGTTCACATCATCCGTACCAAGAGATGCGCAGAGGGGACCACTGTGGAAAGTGTGACGGGAAGACAGGGCAATGGGAGAAAACGGGAAAGGACTGTCTTTCACCTTTCATTATGCATTTCCGTACCGTTTCAATCTTTCAAAATTAGCATGCATTTTTAATGATGGTTAGGAATGATAAAATGCATGCTCCAGCGTTAAGCACTGTGCTTCTTTGCAGTCATGTCTAATTTCTGAAATCGGGTGAGTATTAAAGAAGGGCAGGGGACTTCTGTGGTTAGGACTCAAGGACATGGGTTCAGATGCGTTCATTCTAAAAAGCGTGCCGAGGCCCTACAGCCAACGTCACCTTCTGAGGGTGCCGGGGGACGAGCGGTGAGCATCGGGGTCAGAAGGGATCCTGTATCCTAGGGGGATGCAGATAGTAACAGGCGCACAGCCAGGGGGTGGGAGAGGAAGAGATACAGAGCCAGGGGGTGGGAGAGGAAGAGATGAGAGAAGGGACGGGCGCAGAATAGGAGACCACAGCTCTGCCACTGACGTTGCAGCCAGTAGTACCCCGGGGCGATCAATGGCTTCCTGAGAAGATCAATCAAACGGAAGGACCTCCAGAAGAATGAGTCAAGGAAAGAGAAGGAACTCAGTGCCTCTACAAACACTGAAAGTACAGAGAGGGGTGTCACGACAATTTTACGGCAATAAATTTGACCATCTGATGAGACGGATAATTCCGTAGCAGAAACAAAGTATCATCGTTTACAACAAAGTATCATCGTTTACTCGTAAACAGATCACCTGCATAGACTTTCCCTATTTACAAACATTAAATGTGCAGTTAAACTGTCCACAAAGCAACTCCAGGCCCAGATGATGCCATCAAAGAATACACGGAACGTTTAAAGAAGAAATAATGAAAAGGAACCCACATCCCTCCAGAACAGAGTCATTATTGGGGCGCCCACTCGCCGTGGTGCCAGGGGTGTGATGGGGGATGGGGGCTGAGACACCCTCTCCCTCACACGTACACGTTCCCAGGCGCCCAGAAAGGCATCGGGTGTTGGCAGCGGCCACACTGCCGGCCCGGACGGCGCAGACAGCTGCTGCGGGAACAGTTTCATACCAGCAAGAGGCGTGCGTACCGATCGAGTCCTCAGACACCCGCCGAGGACACGCAGGCCTTTCTGAGGCTCAGCCCCAGGGCCTCTCCCCTGCACGGCACGCCGGACCAGCTCGGTCCCCTGGCGTGGCTCCTCTGCCACACTTGGGCCTGAGTCCTGCCAGACCACTGGTGTCAATCATTTGCTGGACACCCATCTGCCTCCTGCGCTGCCAGTTCCAGGAGGGCGGGGTGTGCTGTCTGGCCACGTGGCAGCGCAGAACCAACACCAGCACACGGCACAGTGGTCCCCCGGCCCATGGTCTTGCTTTCCAGTTTCCAGTCACACACGGCCCACAGGTATTAAATGGGAAATTCCAGGAATAAACAACTCGTAGGCTTCCAATCACGCACAGTCCTGAGTGTCTCGCTTCTCATGGTGCAGACACGGAGGCCTCTGCCCGCCCAAGGAGCGGGAGTCCAGCACAAGGAGGTATTTTGAGAGAATGACCACATCCATGTGACTTTATTACCGTGTATTACCATAATCGTCCTATGTTATGATCGGTTATTGGTGTTCATCTTTTTCTGTCTAATTTATAAATTGAACTTTGCCATAGGCATGCACATCACGTGAACAACACAGCATCTACAGGATGGGGTACTATCTATGCGTCCCGGCCTGCACTGGGGGTCTTAGGATGTGCACCCGGTGGATAAGTGGGCTAATGTACCGTATTTCCCGGCGTATAAGACGACTGGGCATATAAGAAAACCTCCAATTTTCCAGTTAAAATATAGAGTTTGGGAAATACTCACCCTATAAGATGACACCAGCATATAAGACGACCCCTGACTTTTGAGAAGATTTTCCTCGGTTAAAAAGTTGTCATACTACAGAAAATACGGTAGTTCTTCTCTGTGAAATGCTTAATTCTCGAGCTTTGTGAGAGTCCTGGGGCGGGTGGGGGCCGGAGCGGGGAGATCAATAGCCACGAGCAAAGGAGATCAAACAGAAAGACAGGCTGGATGCTTTCGGACCCCGGGCCCAGCCCCCCATGGAGGGCAAAGGTGAGAGCAGGCCGTGGGAGCAAAGTGCTGGGCTCAGCAGCTGAAGACCCGTCTCAAGTCCCAACGGGCGGTTTCAAGCTCAACCCAATGAGAAGCAAAGCAGCCCCCAAACTCCCGCTGTCTCTCTCCCCCCCCCCCCCGCCACCCCAGAGCCAGGGCCCCCAGGAAAAGCTGCACCATCAGAGAATTCCCAGGGGTTCCACCTACAGAAAGCACCTGTCCTCGCTGCCCAGCCCCCAAAGAGAGCATCCTGCCGGGGCGGAGAGGGCAGACGGGCAGCTGCAGGCGTTTCAGTATTTTTTGCTGTTTCGGCTGGGCCTTCAGCTATTAGGAGGAGCAACGTTTTCAAAGCGCACCGAGTTCTAGGATTGCTCGGTTATTTTAATAAGCCGGATAGTGCTGATCGATACGAATCCCTGTGTTTTTAATGTGAGCCATTATTCAAAATGTGTCACTGCCCAATCAATACAAAAGGAAAGACTCATCAATATTTAAATTTTTCCGATTGACATCTTATCATTCTATCCAGGAAAACGCTCGGCCGATCACAAAATCCATTCTCTAATCTTCCGAGTTTGCAGAGTTCACAGGTGCACCCCACCCCGGCCAGGGGCGGCCTGAGCAGAGGGCAGCGCAGATCCAACGGTGGGGGTGGGGGAGCAGGCAGGGAGGCCGCCGCCAGGGGCCTCTGCCTTGAGACCTGGCTTTGGGTCAGAGCTGGAATTCCTCATCCTGGGTGACATGTGACCCTCCGGGGCCTGTTCCTCCACCTCCAGCCCCCTCCCCCAACCCTGAGCAGGGTTCCTACTGAACCCCACGCTCTCAGTCACCGCAGGCGCATTCTCTTCCCTCTGGACCTGCCATGCATTTCCCACCTAAAGTGCCTTTAACCCTCCTCTGCTTCCCAGGGCCTGCTAATTCCTGCTCCTCCTGGGATCGCAGCTTAGATGTCACTGACTCCGGGAAGGCACCATGGGACTCCGCACTGACCTTGGACACAATGTCTGTCTGTCAGTATCTCCATCACTTGCCCTGTTGCAGGAACTGGTCCTCGCCACTCCTAAAACCTCATCACCAGGATGGCATCAGGGGCACAGTAAGGGCTCCATCAGCATCAGATGGATGGGTAGATAAATGGATGGGTGGATGGACGGATGGATGGATGGATGGATAGATGGGTAGATAAATGGATGGATGGATAGATGGATAAATGGATGGATGCATGGGTGGGTGGGTGGGTGGGTGGATGGATGGATGGATAGATGGGTGGGTGGGCGGGTGGTTGGATGGGTGGATGGATGGGGAGATAAATGGATGGATAGATGGATAAATGGATGGATGGGTGGATGGATAGATAAATGGATGGATAGATAAATGGATGGATGGATAAATGGATGGATAGATAAATGGATGGATGGATAAATGGATAGATGGATGGAAGGATAGATGGCTGGCTGGCTGGCTGGATGGATGGATGGATGGATAAATGGATAGATGGATAGATGGGTGGATGGATAAATGGATGGATAAATGGATGGATGGATGGGTGGACAAACTGACGGACAGGTGAATGGACAGCACCCTGAGACTTGGCAGCTCTCCTCATGTCCCTAAGGCTGACTTGCAGGAGAATGACCTGGGAGGGGCAGCCCCTGCAGGACTCAGAGGTTGGCACCCATACCTGGCTCAACCTTCCCAACAGGAGGCCTCTGCAGGTTAACGTGGTGTTGGAAGCCGAGAAATTGCTTCCCGGGGACTCTACCCGGGGCCTCTACTCCTGGGTCCTCATCAACTAGATGGCACCTGGGCACATGAGGGGCTCAATCAGCCTCAGACTGGGAGCGGGTGTGACCTGAGGGAGGGAAGGGAAGGTGGAAGGAACTTGGCATCTGAAAGCCAGTGCCTGATCTGGGCGGGAGAACCAAGCTCAGAGCTCCCGAGGGCTTGCGGATGGAGAGCAGGGTACAGACAGCACTCAGAGTAGAAATAAGGGCGCCATCTCTTCCCCTTTCCTTCCCTGACCGCCATTTCTCTAGGTTTTCACCAATAAAGACATTTCTTAAGAGCTGGGGGGTCTTTGTTCTCAAAGCACTCACCACTGAATTGCACAAAACCTGGGAGACAGACTGTAGCTCAGAGAGCACCTCCACCCGTTGCCTACCTGCCTCCTGAGTCCTATCTCCCCGTCTGGGCCACGCCTCACCAGGGACTCAAGCAGGCCCTGGGCTGACCTTCAGGCAGTCTGTTCCCACTCACTGACAGCAAAGCCTAAAAACCAGTCAACAATCCACTGGTGCCCACACCTGCCACGGAAAGTGCTGGGCATCACATCGCTGCTGACTTCAGCGAGGCCACGGCCAAGCGAGGGACGGACAGGGAATCAGTGTCCACTGAACGGTTACAGCTGACAGGTGTCGTCCACAAGCCGCGTCAACTCTCCTAACAAAGAACAGGCAACGGAACGGGACTGCGGGGTGGAAGGCCTCCCTGAGCAGGGCATGGGGTCAGACCGTAAAGGACGGACGGAACGTTCCAGGCAGAACCGGCTCCAACGACAGGAGGGTGAGCGGCCGCTTCGCCAGCTGCCACTCAGCTCTTGGGAGCCGGACTCTGGCCCCAGAGCACGACAAAGAGTTCCTCTGGTGTGAGCCTCGCAGCTCCTGGTGCTGTGCAGTGGCTGCCCCGGAAAACGAAGAAGCATCTAACCATCGGGGGGCGGTGTCGGGAGTTGGGGGGTTCAGAGAGGGGGGATG
>PVJN01020479.1:0-35232 GCA_004026805.1 Lasiurus borealis
CCAATGTAATTCAAATGTAAAAGACATTTTCCAATATACAATGTATCATACATGGTTGACTTCTCCATATTATTCTACTCCCACCAAATAAAAATTACAAATAATACAATAGTAAACGGTTTACCTTGAAACTTCTCCTTTAGTAATTTTAATTTCACTTTTCCAGGAAAAGGCTATATTAATGAAATAGATATTATTTGTTAGGTATACATTCTCTTATTCAAAGAGATTTTAAGTTATTAACAAAAATACCAAAAGGTTATAAAATTTTGGTGCATTTTGAACAAAATAATGTTTTGAAAGAATAATATAAAATTAATAGATCCTCATTAAGGCGTAAGTAGCTCTTGTATTAAGTTAATAAAAATTTAAAAAAGAAAATAAATTTTGGAAATATATAAAAGGTCTTTTAAATCACCATAAATTATTATTGAGACTAAATTATCTTATGTTAAACAAATATCATTAGATATCATAAATAATTTTAGGAAAGCACTGCTATTCAAATATTATAAAGGCTTTTCTAGCTTTGATCTTTGTGAAAGACACAAAATCTAATATTTGCATAGACTGGATCTGAAATAAATTATGATTGAGCTACTCTGTTTATATACTGTAGGAACCAATATTATTATCTTATTTGACCAATTTAGAGAACCACATATTTAAGCATCATAGACTTAACTTCCAAATATATTATTTGTGATCCTTGACTTTCCCAATTGTAGGTATTTCAGACAAATATTCATTTAAAATGCTGGGATCTTAAGATTTAAATACATAAAACAGATTGGCCAATTGCACATACTTGCCTTGGTCATTAAAACCAACATATGAAGTACACAGTCAAATATGGAGGAGCATGCACAGCTACACAGACACTGTCAATTCATGCCTACTTTTCAATTTGCAATTTGCACACTCAGTTGCCCAATTTGTACATGACAATATGGGAACAATGGTTGCCTCTATGTCAATAGCTGTACCAACCACAGTCATATAAATATTTAGGCCTAATTATTCTCAGTGAAGCTAGTGGTTTTGCTTCAAAAAGGCATTTGTTGTTCAAGTTCTTTAAGTAGCTCAGATGCTACCTACCAAACCCAGCAAAAAGGAAAATGGGATTAAAATAATCAATTCTTATAAATCAAACTTTTATTTTTAAGCTTGTAGTATTATAAAAGTTACAGATAAATTAATCTCATTTTTATAACCAAAGTTTCTAATATTTCTACCCTAATGATATATCTGAATTGTAACATGATCAATGTGAACAACATAAACTGATGAACAAAAGCAGATCCAGAGACAGAGAAGCATTTATCAGACTGTCAAACTTCAGAGGGAAGGTAGGGGTGAGTAGGAGTAAGGAGAAGAAATCAACCAAAGGACTTGTATGCATGTATATAAGCCTAACCAGAGGACAAAGACAACAGGGGTGGGTGAGGGCATAAGGGGGTGGGGGTGGGGGGCAGTTAGGAAGGTAATGGGGGGATGAGGACAAATATATAATACCTCAATCAAAAAAGAAATTAAAATGAAAAAAAAGACTACACCCCCCAGAAACTGGCACTTCTCATTTGCATCTTTAATCTTTACCCCACTTTGTAAATCCATCTCGAAACTACAAACTGACTCATCTCTACATCTAATAATGACCCAATCATCAAACCGAATCCCGTGTTTCTAGAAATTCTCATTCCCCATAAATAGACATTTTAATGCGATTTTCAGTTGATGTTACAATTGGTTTCACACCTAATATCTCACACATTGCTAAAGACTCTGTGAAGTAATTAACAAGTATCATTATGCATGTTTACAAACATAGTGACAAAAACTCAGAGAGGTCACATGACTTGCCTGAAAATCATTCCAAAGCTAATGAAATGAGTGAGGAATTTAGTCTAAACAGGGTTTCTTGACGTTGGCTAAGAGAATTCTTTGCTATGAGAGCTGTCCAAAGGACTGTAGGATGTATAGCAGCGCTCCTGGCCTGTAGCCATTACATGCCATTAGCGAAACAAACAATCAAAAAATTCCCTTCCTGTTGGTGAAATGAAATGTCTCCAAATATTGCCAGTGTCTTCTCGGGGAGGGGATTGCCTGATGTGAAGAAACACTGATCTAAAACTACACTCAAAACTCTTCCACTACAGAATGTATCAGATAGGGTTGACTTCATATTTTCTAAAAACACCCTCCTTCACATTCCCCTTCAATGAAATCACATTATTTTCATTCTACTCCCACCATTCCATCTCTTCTCAGGCTCCCTTCACTGCAGAGCTGGAGAATTATCCTAGAGCCAGCCTGAAAGCCTGCCTTTCAAATCCTGGCCCTGATGCTTGACCTTGAGCAAGTTACTTATCTGATGTTAAATTACTTCATCTCTCCAACTTGAAAAATAACCGCTGCCTTTTAAGAGTGATATAAACACTTAATGAGATAAAACAGACAAAGCAGCTAAACTGTTGACTGCTGTAAAATAGATAGTGAGTAAATATTAAAGTTCCCTTTGCCTTCATATACCTTGAACTTTACACTTCACACTGCCCTTCCTGAGCTTTATGCTTTACATCTTTGTTCTCCTTTTTATAGATTCTTAGGAACCACATTTACTCTTTCAGTTTCTACGAACACATGAGAATTCAAATAAAAACTCTAAATCTTAACCTAGCTGGTTTTGCTCAGTGTTTAGAGCATCAGTCCATGAACTGAAGGGTGAAGGGTTTGATTCTGGTCAGGCCCCAGTTGGGGCGTATGTGGGAAGCAACCGATCAATGTCTCTCTCACATCAATGTTTCTCTATCTCTGTCTTTCCCACTCCCACTCTCTGTAAAAATCAATGGAAAAAATATCCTAAATCAAGTAAGAATTCTAAATCTTTGAAATTTGTTAAAAGGGTTGAACTTAAATGTTCTGACCAAAAACAAAGAGACAGAGAGAGTGAGATGATAGATGATTAATTAATCCAGCAAGGCGGGGGAGGGAAGGAAGTGGGGAGGAAAGGGTACTTTTACAGCATAAATGTATATTGAATAATCATATTGTACACTTTTAATATTACAATTATTTCATTATACCTCAATAAAGCTGGGGAAAAGGAAGGAAGGAAGAGAGAGAGGGAGAGAAGAAGCTCTAAATAAATATTCCAAAACTCTTTTTCTAACTTCTTTCTTTATTCTATCTCCTGGCCAACCCAGGCTGCAATATCAATTATACATTTGATTTCTTCCTTTCCTTTCTCACTGCTTTTTTAGTTCCATATATCCTTTGTAATTCTTCTGCTACATTTTAAGCTAGACTCTTCTCATCAGAGTCTCTAGATTCTTTTAGAGATCTCCCTGCCTCTATACCAGTGGGCCTCCACAGTAGCACGTACGCAAATCGGAGGGAGCTCAGGAAAAGAGCAGAGATCACCAAAGAAACATCTATGTATGTTCATATTACCCTTGATTAATATCCATATTTTACATTACAATTCACATGATATATTAGTAAACAAGTATACACATATATGCACATATATACATATATGTAATTGAATTTTATTTACAAATAAAGAGTTTATGGGCATAAAGTTGTGCTCAAAATATATTCTTTATTAATGCAATGCAAGATCAAAACAGTTTGGATATCATTTGCTCTATATTTATAAACTTAAAATAGATTGGATATTTGAACAAAATTAACCATCATAAAGCATCACCTTAATCTTGCTATTCTCCTGCTCCAAAGCTGTCAGGGAATTCCATTCATCCAATAAAAAAAAAAATCAAGTAATCTGAGTCTGTTAGTTAAGGTCTTCCCTCCTGTCCTAATTCACCTTATCCTAGGATACCCACCTTCTACAGCACCCAACCCCCCATGCTTTCATCCTTTGACTCAATTATGAAGATTATGGGGACTAGTATGATTTATTCATCACTGTTTTCTTACAAACACATCTAGAAGACTTTCAAATATTTGAAGAACTAAACTATTATTTCTCAGCACAGATGGCTCCAACACTAAATTGTTATGACAAAAATTACATGCTGATGTTTTCTATAAATATTTTATATGTGCATCGTCTTCCACATTCAATGAAGATCTCCTGGAGAACAAGGATAATTCATACATGACAAAGAAGGCACTTAATAAATACTAAAATATAGCCTGGCTGATGTGACACAATGGTTGAGCATTGACTTATGAACCAGGAGGTCACAATTTGATTTCCTGGTCAGGGTATATGCTCATTTTCAAGCTTGCTCCCAGTAGGTGGCATGCAAGAGGCAACCAATCAATGATTCTCTCTCATCATTGATGTTTCTCTCTTCTCTCTCTCTCTCTCTCTCTCTCTCTCTCTCTCTCTTCCTCTCTGAAATCAATAAAATATATTTTTAAAATAAAAATAAATACTAAAAAATGAATTAGACAAGAATTACAGAGTCAGCATTTTTAACACATTATATTTACAATAGCATCTAAAACATGGAACACTATATCTCAGAAAGATAATAAAACATGAAAGGCGGATTATAAAACTTTTAACCCAAAACTTAAAGAAAGAGATTTCAGTAATATAAAATGCTTTTTCAAAGCCAAAAAGTTTAGAAGCACCAAGCAAAATGTTTATAGATGCCAACTGCCCACTGAAAGTTTAATGACAGGTATATAAAAATAAAAGCTATATAGGTTAAGACTAACAAAGTCATAGCTCTTGTACTAAAGAATTCAGAAGCAAAACAGTCTTCTTTATAGAAAGGCACTCATCTGGCTTTAATCGTACATATAATGAAATATTATTTATAATACCCTAGAGGCCCGGCGCATGAAATTTGCGTGCAGGAATGATCCTTAGGCCTGTCCTGTGATCGGGGGCATCTTCCTGGGCGGCTAGCAGCTGGCCCCAGCTCCCACCGCCACCCAACTCTGGTTCCTTGTTCACCATCTTGCACCCAAGGTGGGTCTGGCCCAGGATACACTTTGAGCCTGTGGAGCCCCATTCATGGGAGGTGCTTTTATGTGGAATTTCTTTCATGGTAAGGGATGGGGTGTGGGGCCAATGCCCAAGAGAGTTCCCGAGGGCTGGTGGCACTAACAAAGGTCATTCTGGTCATGCCTGAACAGTCATGCATTTACTTGCTGGAGGATTCTACTTGCAGGGTCCTGGGGCTCGACAACCCATCCCACAAAAAGGTCTGATTAGATTTCAGGTCGCATCACCACTGAGGAGGGTTAAGATCAGGTGCTTTAAGCAGAGAACATGGAATTCTGAACAGGTTAGACTTCAGCAGCACCAGGAGATAGGCTTCTCAACAATCCACCTAACCAGTGCCTGCTACCTTGCTGATGGTTCCTCCCTCACCCTCAGGGAGCAGTTGGGGAGGAGTGAGGAGCAGCTGTCTGCAGCTGTGGGCAGGCCTGTGTCTGCCTGGGCTGTGGGAAAGAATGCCAGCCGGCCGGGTAAGGGACAGAAAGGTTAGCCATTCCTACCCACTCACTGGCCCCACCTTCTGCTGCTGGAAGCCATCTGTGTGTGAGGCAATTGGTAGGGTGGGGCCTTGGTCTGGCATTTCCCATGTCCTCTGCTAGCCCCTCTTCTCCCAGTTCCCCTTTCCATTGGGCGGTAGGAACCTGCTGGCCAGAGGGAGGGACTGATAGGTTGGCTGTTCCTGAGATTGGGTGATCAGGACCTGCAGGCTGGGGGCAGCTCCTGCGTTGAGCACCCACCCCCTGGTGGTCATGTGCATCATAGCAACCAATCGTTCCTCGGTTAGGTCTATTTGCATATTACCCTTTTATTTTATAGGATAGTAAAGATAAAGTAATTCCATACCTGGGAAACCTATAAGTAGTTTTCCCTTGGCATCATCTTCACATATACAACCAACAGGATATGGATAATAATTATTATTTAAGCAGCACATCAACATATTAAGCAAATGTGATATAATGAAAAGGTAGAAAGAAATCTGTTCCTTTGTTACATCAAATAACCTGCAGATAGAACTACATAGTTCTATTTTACATACTTGAAACCAGAACTGAACTGAATGGGGAAAATGGGTTTAAAAAAATTCAACTCAAAGTGAATTTCTTAAAATCAACTTGCAGATGAAAAACAAAAACATATCTGAATATGAAAGTTCTATATAACCTATAAAAAATTAATCAAAATCCAATAACATGCAGTTGTTAAAACAAGAACAGTAAGTTCTTCATATGAAGAGGAATGCAAGACCTGAAAACATAATTTATATGTTATTGCTTAGCAAACTGCTTGAGAATCAAATAGTATTTTCTTACCTTAATAACATTTCCTTTATTTTGTGACAGTATATGTGACTGATTACCCAATTTTCCCACTTTTCCAGATTTCCAGTGACAGTCACTTGACCTTTAATATAAATAAACAGAAAATAAAATGTAATAACTAAGCACATTTCTCCTTTAAATGAAAACAAATGTATTTTTCCTGTTTCAGGAAAAGGAAATTCAGTTGTTAGCATATAACAGACCACCACAAAATGAAAATGAAATATCAATAATGCCACAGCATCCTTGGTAATTCTGAAATATATCTGTACCATATTTGGAACTTTTGAGATAAAATGAATAAAAGTGAAATGTCCAAAGAGATGAAGTATTCCATTTTTTTTGGATATTATAATGACTATAGATAGCTTGACTGATTTATAGGATATTTGTCACGCAGTTTTAAAAGCTAAGGGTCCGTCCACACATGTAAACAGGAAAAGGAAGCAAAACAATAATAAAAAATATTCTGCAGGTCTACTAAGTGATTAATTCCTTATTAAAACTTAAAATTAGCTCCCACATTGAAAGGTAACAGATATTACAAAGAAGGCAAGCTGTTTGCTCTACAGTTTAGTTTTCAAAGTATTTTTTTTTTCAGTCAATAGAACAGGGAGTTCAATTCCCACTTAAAAAGTAATGAGACAAAATCTTGCACAAGGTCACAGATAATGAATAAGAAAGCCAAGATGAGAACACTGGGCTTCTAACTTCCTAACAAGAAAGTGGTACGTTCTCATTCTGGCTACAACATTGACTACCCATGTAACCTTAGTAAAGCATTCGACTCTTCTGAAAACTCAGTCAAGGTTCAGAATAATGTTTAAAATATGGAGAAAAGGTTCCTCAACTAAATAAAACTGATTCTTGGGGGCTGATTTCAGAAACTCACAGACACATTTGTGAACCACTGAGAAGTCCAAAGCAGTGAAGTTTTAAGAAATAAAACTGGTAAGTGGATCATTAAGAGAAGAGCAACAAGATACACAAACATTGTCACCTGGGGTGACATACACTATTGAGATACCTTGTTTAAATCAATGTTCTGGTGTGTGCATGCGTCATGAATATTTTTCAAAGAGATAGACAAAGATAAATTCTACTGAAATGGTAATAAACATTTGAATTTTCTTTAATAAAATTTCTGCTAAGCATATTGGTTTAAAATATTTCAAACATACTCATGGTTGTGAATAATTCTTATATATGTATGTACATGTGAACTCTTGCCCCCCCCCAAAAAGTTTTTAAATAAATAATAACGACTCTAAACATAAACTAGCAATTTCCTATGGATGGCAATTTTAGGGGAGCAAAGGGCAAATTCTATATTAATTTCCTGAAAATCCCAGACTACAAATGATTCAGAAGAAAAATAGAAGAGGAGAAATAAGAACATGTGAGAGTAAATACGGTCCAGAAGATACAAAAAGTAATGGTAATTTTAAAAAGCAACATGCCTTATATAAGAAACACAAATAGAAAAAAAAAAAAAAACAGGGGAAATTCAATATTGCTTGATCATAAGGAAAAGCCAGAAATTATTCATTCAGGACAGATATTTATTGGAAGGACAAGAGTACATAAAGTAGTTCCTCACATAATTCAGTTTATTCCTCTGAAATTATCCAAAAACATCACCTACTCTCTTTGTTCTTTGTCTTTGCTCTTTGTTGATTGGAACTCTTGTAGCTTCTTTTCCATCTCTTGGTTCTCCAACTCTAACTGTACTTTCTCCACCTTCATCAGTTCTCGGGCATTTCTGAATAAGATTTAAGGCAGAATGTTCATCTGGGATAAACCAACAAAATCAAAGCTAAGTAATTTTATATCAACTTTTTCTTTTAAGCCAAATTATGAGTAATAAATAGTGATAAAGAATTTTAACTACTCTCTTTGTTCTTTAACGTTAGCATTTGCTTTCTATTTAAGCAGGTATTTATGCAAATCGTAGACTTTTAATTTTCCCATTGCATTGCTAGAGGATTTAAATAATAATTCACTTTATATATGAACTATGCCTTTATA
The DNA here is from genome assembly GCA_004026805.1 of Lasiurus borealis. Classification (NCBI taxonomy): domain Eukaryota; kingdom Metazoa; phylum Chordata; class Mammalia; order Chiroptera; family Vespertilionidae; genus Lasiurus; species Lasiurus borealis. The sequence continues at coordinate 8,335 of PVJN01020479.1, forward strand.
TATGAACAAATATCTAAAGCACACAATGGAAAAGAATGGGAAATTATTCTTTAAATTTTATACTGTCTTTTCTCTAAGGATTTGAGTGTTTTTGAAGCATAATGTTTAAAATAACCACTTTTTCTGTGTAAGCAGAATACATCTTTCTGCCAAATCTTCAGTAAATTTCTCTTTATGTCATATATGTATAATCAAAACAAATTAAATATGAAAAAAAGCCTGCTTGGAGAAAGCATTTCTTAGGGTTTTGGTACGGGAGCCATCGAAAAGGTTAAATGGGAACTGAGCCAAGCTCCACCAATTATTTCCTAGAAGAGAAACAATAAGAAGATAACTTTTTAGACAAGAGTCCCTTTATAGATTCTTTATACAAGAAATTTTGATAATAATATCTGAAGGCCACCAAGTTTTTTGACACAGTCATTTCCTTCATTTTACATTATATCCTCTAGTCAGCATGTCATTGACTCTTCCATGGGTCTAAGCTAACCTAGTTGTCTATCTTTCCTTACCTACCATGAGTTTAAATCTCTATTTTCTGTATTACATGAGTGGCTTACTATAATCATGTAGCATGGGCACCCACACATGCTATAGCAAGACACTAAAATAAGAACAATGGAAATCAGCCGAGACCGGTTTGGCTCAGTGGATAGAGCATTGTCCTGTGGACTGAAATGTCCTGGGTTTGATTCCGGTAGGGGGCATGTACCTTGTTTGCGGGCACATCTCGAGTGTGGGGCATGCAGGAGGCGGCTGATCGATGTCTCTCTCTCATCGATGTTTCTGACTTTCTATCCCTCTCCCTTCCTCTCTGTGAAAAATCAATAAAATATATTTAAAAAAAAAAAAAAGAAGAATGGAAATCAGAAGGGAGAACTAATTTATAGAGATGGGAGCAGTCACCAAGGAGCAAGGGAGCCAAAGATACGTTCCCAAATGAACACAATCCAGGGAGATATATAAAACGTGACAGGAGGAAAAGGCTGTCCAGAGGGTTTAGAGAAGCTGGCAAAGATATTGAGGGAAAGGCATTGTTTTCATTATATTTGCTCTACAAGAAGAAATTCAGCTCCTATGACATATCATATACTCACTAAATTAGGTAATAGAACACGAGACCCGATAGAGCTTCTAGCATAGAGAGGAACACGGACAAGCATGAGTGTAATTGAGATATAGTATAAGAATGAGCCCACTGGAGGTGCACAGGGCGGCATCTGAGCATACCTAAAGGGCACATATCCACCCCCGGAACTGTAGGAACCATTTTGTTTACTAACATCCTGTAAAAGGTACCTGAGGACAGATTATGACTTTCTACTTTTGTTCCCACCATTCCCTAGAACTCTTAATAAAAGTTTGTTGGATGAATGCACACAGACTTAGAACTCATTATTAAAATCAAAGGCACATCCCCTTTTCTTTTAGCAGAATAAAGGGAAATTGGCAATACCAGCAATCGCATACCTCCCCTCCCCACAAAAAAAAAAAAAAATGTGAGTCCTTATTTATGATACCGCCATAAACTTGTATACAACATTTTCTAGTTACACAATGCTTTTACAGTAAAGGGAGAATTAGGAAAGCTATGAAGACATTGATCTGGATCACGGAACTCAGAAACTAAAATTAAAAACCAACAGTCTGTTCCCAACCTGTGCTAGCTGGCTCTGAGTGATATTGGAGAGGGAGGTCTCCGGAATTTTCAGGGACTCTAGATGATCTCAGAGGCAAACAGTAGACTGAGCCTCTGGCATCCTCTCCATGTCATGAAATTCCCAGACACCCAGAGCTGCTTGGCCCTGGCTGAATGCATCTACCAGGCAGTCTAGGCCAGAAGGTATTCTTCCATCTTTTAACCATGCCAAGCGAGGACTTCCCTTTTCCCGTTAAAAGGCACTTACCCTAAGAGTCTCCTTCATTTTAAGCTTCTTTCAGTTTTCACAGAGCAATATCTTTTTTTATTTTATTTTATATATAAGTGTCACAAAAATATTTGTAACTTTCTGCTATAGTTTTAATAGGTAGTAAGCACAACCTTCACTTATAACTTTTCCCTTCTGTTACTGTGGCATAAATATTTTATTCCTTACTTTTCAAACTATTATCAGGCTAGCTCTCTTATAGATGAAAATACAGCTGTGAAAAAAAAAATAGAGATAAGAATTCACAAATTTAGAGTTCAACTCTAAACAGCTTTATGTAAAAATGCTTTCAGTTACAATATACAAAAACTTTAGCAATTATTTCTCCTTAAGTAGATATGTATGCACTTACTTATATTTTAGTTTCACAGATTGTCCAGGTTTTCCCCATGGAAGAACTACAAAGTCTTTGTTGTTCATGATTACTGTCTTAATACTCTCGACAAATTACTGTTATTTGTGGAAACTTCTGAAAACGTAACAAAGACAAAAGAATTACGTCAATGGTAATTTGAAGCTACGAATAACTTAGAAATTGTTAGGAGGAAAAAGGCTAAATCAAAGGTTAAAAAACAAAAAATATTACATGTGGTAAATTACTAATATTTATATACATTTACATACCAATAAACTTATACATACAACATTTCTGATGGAAATAAAATTTTACAAATAATTATATAGTAAAAGACTATGACAATATTCAACTGAAAGTGAAGAAAGCATTCATAAACACAAGTAGAGTACATATTCTGGGTCTTTCTATGTTAAGGTTGTAAAAATATATATAATGTATTTGTTCCTATCCACAAATAACATCCAAGGCTAAATATAGTGAAAAGAGATACAATCCAAACTTAAAACCTTTTTTTTTTTTGCATATATGGTCATATAAGATGAGAATTAAGGTATATAATGAATACCCAAAGGCATTTTAATATTCTCATTTATCAAAGAAAATTTTAATGATACTTTTAGCCTAAGATCAGAAATTAGCATATTTAGAAAGAATTTTTAACAAGAAATGAAACAAAATAGATATTCTGCCTAACTCTAAAGTTAACCAGAAAATTAAATTATTCAGAACACCCTATTTCCTGAGTATCCCAATTATTCATGGTCCTATAATAATTTATTCTGTAATGCTGAATTACTGAATCACACGCAAAACTATTAGATTTTTATATGAATAAAAATTTTCAAATTCCAAATACCCTTTAGAAATATGAGGCAACATCTTAGAGTCCTTACTCTTAAATGCTCAAACCGTTTGATACTATTAGTTTATATGTGTGTTCTTATATACTCATACTCCCTATAAATATTTGTTAAGGCTGTGCTATATGCAAAGTACTAAACTGAAAGCTATGAAGGAGTCAGGGCCCAAGAATATTTGTTGTTTGGGCTCAAATGGCATAGAGTCAAATACAGCACTTAAGACCTATATGTAAGAGCTATAAAACAAGGTGGAAATGATAAGGGCCATGAAACTTAAACATTTAATAATAGAAGTGAGAGAAAAGAGGGAATTCTAGCTGGCTAGTATGTAGAGCATAGCTTTAAGGAGAAACAGGGCTTATATATGATAATATGGATTGAGTGATCATTCTACACTGTAAGAAAATACAGCTCTTAAATGGGAACTGGCTGATTCCATTTGATTGATGTATAGGTTACATGAAAGGAGGAAAGTAGGCATAAGTTTGGAAATGTAGGCTGAGGCCTAATAATGAGTGGCTTTAAATGCCAACATAAAGCTTTTGGAATTTATTCTGTAGCTGAGAGTAACTTTAAGTTTTAAAGAAAGAATAGAAAATAACACTAGAAGCTTTGCACAGACCTAACAGTAGGCATCAGAATATGAATAACCCAATGGAAGGTTATTGTGACTTCAAAGTCTACACAACCAAATGACTACCCTTCGTTGTTGTTCTTTAGGGAGACATAATTTCAATGACTGAACCACTGATCAAAGCGTCTTTTGAGACCATCTTCAGAATCCATCATACCCTCAAGAACACACACAAATCTATTTTGTTGTGCTTCATTGAAAATAAAAATGCCAAGCAGAAGCAACTACTTTATTCACTCAAATCTAGTTTCAAATAACCCTATTTCCAAAAATCAAATCTACCATGTAAGGGTAGACTTCTACAACCTTGGAGGAAACTCTGAAGGAAATTATTCTTGGAAGATAATTACAAAATGTAATTTCACAAAATAATTTCCTAATGTAAGCAATGTAGTGAGTGGTTGCATCATAGGAGTATGTATACTTCTGCCTTTGATCAAGATATATGTAGCTGCTCCTTTGTGACCCCAGTTACTGGTACTGAAATCACAATGGTAAATAACGTGGTATCTTCCCTCAAATAACTCACAAGAGAAAGCCACACAAGCAGTAGCAATACCATGGGACTTTACAACAGAAGTACTTAGGAGGAACACCCAACTCAGATTCATTTCTCAACCATCACCTCCTGTCTCTCACAGCTAAAATCAGTGTCAAAAAAGAACCCAAACTACCACAAAAACAGAAACCTAGGATTGTGTTGCTTTTGGGGAGGATGCATCTTCTTTGTAGGTAAAATCTCTGTCTCATTTTTATCAAACAGAGGCTACAAAAGCTACCTTGAATAAAACCTCCAGAATAAGCCTTTCAATTGTTTTCAAAATTGTATTCTATAACATAGAGTCTACATCCTTTTTTTTCTTATTATCGTCAAGAAATCCAACTATTGGACCCTAGTCTACTATTGGTAAGTTTTGCAAGAAAAGTAATACTTCATCATTATCATTCTCTATACAAATAAAAGAGAAACATGCAAATTAACTATCACTAAGCTACACCACGCCACACCCACCAGCCAATCAGGAAGGAATATGCAAATTAGAAGGCCAAAGGTGGTGCCTGGGCGGGGCAGGACATCTGCTATGAGAGGGAGGGAAGGGAAGGGGTGGAGCGAAGGGATCTGCAGGAGCAGCACTCCAGCTGCAGGAAACACCAAGACTGCAGACTCCAGCCAGAGCAGAGGACTGGGTCCCGGGTGCCAGAGGAAAACCAGTGCTGGAAGCCAAGGGAAGGAAGGCCTTTTGCACGAATCCCTTCATGCAATGGACCTCTAGTCTATAATAATAATAAAAGCATAACATACTAATTAGTCCAGACAACCTTCTGGATGAAGCTGGGGCTAGGAGGGAAGCCCAGGTCCCGGGTGCCAGAGGGAAGCCGCTGCCTGCAGCCAGAGGAAGGAAGATCTACTCTTTCATGAATGTCATGCTACGGGCCTCTAGTCATTAAATAAAAGTAAAAGAATCCACAGTTAATGTGTCTAATTAATTAAAATAATTTATAGTGCCCTGAATTTTTTATGCATTGAGATATAAAGTTTTTTTGTGTATGTACATAGGCATAAAGTTGATCAATACAGAAAGACTGAAATGAATGAAAGAAAAGTCAGTGAATTTCATTAGCACGAGATGATTCAGATTTATAACTCTGCTGATAATGTGATTTAATCAATAAATAGTCTTATTCAGAGGGCATTTCACTTCACTGGATGCAATTAATAAGGTTTCTTCTCAATCGAATGTTTTATCGAGTCACACACATAAGCCAATTTTCTTGTCCGGAAAAAAAAAAGACTGTAATTGTGAGTCATTCTGTTCTGCATGTTTCCTTTCGTAAAACCAACAGAGAATCAGTCACCTTGCAAGGATATAACAATGTCATCAAGAAGAATAGAAAATAGCAAAGCACAAAACAGATGCCTAATCAGGGGAATACAGATAAAATCCCTGTGATGCAAACCTCCACCTGTCCTCTGGTCACTCATTTTTTGTCTTATCATTAAATCCAAAAAGTTTAGTAATTATTTGGAACATTTTCTAGGGTCCTAATTTATTAGGCTGCATCATTTTTCTGTCCCCAACATTGTACTTCCCCACACATTTACAAACAATATGACCCAAAATTGTCCATGATGATGTTGGATGATCCTTCTGCACAGTTCTCAGTCTGAATGCAACCCAAGCACCAAGGCCTGCTGCCACCAGATGGAAACAAGGAAATTATGATGAGCTATAAATCTAAAAACTCAGAGCATTCATCAAGAGTTGCCCTAGTTGTCCAACAGGCATGGCTCAGTAGTTGAAAACAAGACCTATGAACCAGGTCACAGTTCGATTCCAGGCAGGGCATATGCCTAGGTTGCATGCTCGATTCCCAGTGTGGAGTGTGCAGGAGGCAGCCAATCAAAAGAAGTTCAACCAAGGGGTGGGGCCAGCTGGCCAACTGCCCATGATCCCTCCCCCCAGCTGGTCTTGTCCCCAATCAGGGTGGGCCAGACCCCAGCTGTGCACAAATTTATGCACCAGACTTCTAGTCTATATATATAAAAGCCTAAGCAACCCTTACCACCAAATGACTGGAATGACCAGTCTACCAGATACTATGATGCACACTGACCTTCAGGGGGCAGATGCTCAATGCAGGAGTTGCCCCTTGGTGGCCAGAGCATTTCCACAGCCAACCTCCAGCAGTCCCTCCCTCCCCGCTTCCAGCTAGCCTACTGGGCAAGACAGCCCCAATTGGCCCCGATCGCAGGCCAGAAAGAGGGACCCCACCCATGCAAAAATCTGTGCACTGGGCCTCTAGTTTTAGGATAAGTTTCCTTTGTTCAAAGCTTAATCTGGCTGAAGAGAAAGAAACATCAATCGAGCGATCAGCTGTTAAAGTGTGTATACATGTTTTGGGGACACCCTGTATTTATATTTTATATCTCCTACCAATTCTTTTATAATCCACTAATACCCTAGGTGCTCTCTGGCAAATATTTGGGGAATGGGCAAATTATAGCATCTGTCCAAGATTGGAAATAAAGCCAGGAAATGCAATTTTATTCCCAGTCCTATTGGTTCCTCTTAAGACTCAAAATCTAAATATGGTTCTATTTACTTAAAATGATTCATGTCATCCTGATTCTTGCCCCTTTTGTACTCTTAATCTGCCATAAAAAGAAAATTTAGAAAAAAACTGTTTGACATCAAATATTTTACAGCAATATATTCAAATACCATCGAAAATGTACTGTATTGAGTGTCAGGTTGCTCCCATGTAATCTGGGGTCACAAATGTTTGCCTCTAAAGGTTCCCCTTAGCCCTAGGAAAATAACAAATACCCAGTTTCTCCACTAGGAACTTAAAGATCCTCTGTTAGCATCCTAATCTTCCTAAATATTATACTTAATTTTCCACTTCTCTGCTCACCAAGTTGTATTCTATTCAACTCCCAGTTCGAAGCCCACCTCTACCACGGAGATTTCTTCCATCAAAAACAAGTTTCTCATACTGTGAGGATATCATGTATACTTCATTCATTTCCTATGATACACTGTCTCTTGTCATTTGTTTGCTGTTTCCCTTCTATAGGTGTTGTTTCCCGAGTAATTCAAATATTTGGTCTTTGAATCCCCAGCAATTAGTAGAAGGCTTCCATATAGTGTACTGCCAATAATAATATGCTGCTTTATTTTTTTTCTCTACTGCTTTGAATTTATTGCACAATCAACCTTATGAAAAAATAATGAACTCACCACCCTCTTTCCCACTTCAACAAATATATTTGGGTTTTCTACCCCAACTATCCTACCAGACTTTCAACAAAGACACATTAAACACCCCTTCTGTGCCAGGTTAAGTGCTGTGGAACAAGGTGGGCCAGACAGGGATAGTACCCAATCCTCATTAGACTTACACTCTGCTGAAGGAATTAAGAAAAATTAAAGAGCAAATAAAAATAATTGTGGAAAGTATTGGGTCTTGAAGGAAATAAACCAAGAACCGAGGTACTTTCAGATAATTAATTTGTGACACACTGGCATGTTTTATGGTAGGTCTATGTAACATCTAAGATAAGATGCTAGAGGGAGCGGGAGGATTCAGTTTTGTTTTTGTGGTGTGTGTGTGTGTGTGTGTGTGTGTGTGTGTGTTTTAAGTTTTCTATTAGCATATGTGTGTGTGTTTTAAGTTTTCTATTAGCATACAGTTTGCATAGTTTTAACCTGTGAAGTTTTAGCTTCATATGACTTTATGTCCTGAGACTTGCTCTCTGGATTTTAAATATCAGGGTATATATATATAAATATATATATATATATATATATATATATATACACACACACACACACATATATATATACACACATATATATATATATATGTGTGTGTGTATATATATATATATATATACCGATATATTGAGCCCTCAACTGCTGATCCGGGGAAGGAGGGGAAAAGTCCCACCGCTTCAGGTTCATCAGGAATCCGGCCTCCCTCTCCGTGACCTTTTTACGTGGGAGGAAAGGAGTGGGTGCAGGAGGCTGCCCAGGCAGAAAGGCGGCCAGCAAAGGGGATGCGATCATGACTTCTCAGGCACCAGCTTTTTCCTAAGGAGCAAATAACTTCAAAGAATAAAAGGGGACAGCGCTTTAAAGGTCTGGCTGCAGAAGGAGTACTATAGCTCAGGGCCAGGTTTCCCCCATCTGGGGCTCTCTCCCCGGATCCAGGTCTCCATGAGCATCCCGAGCTGAGAAGCCCTTTCCCTACAGAAAAGAGCCTTTCAACTCCTGAGGTCCAGGCCCTCTCGCTCAGCCTGCAGCCTGCGGGGCGGGCCCAGGGCCGGGCACCGGGCAGGGGCTCAGCAAACACCTCCTGGCCCCGCGGGGCTCCACCGGAGCCTCCTCTCCTTCCCCGCCGCCCTCACCGCCCACAGAGCGCGCTGCCCGGCTCCGCACACCCCCAGCCCCCGCCGCCGCCGCCGCCTGCCACCCACCTGCAGACCCCAGCCTCACGCGTCACAGCCGCCGGCCAAGCCAGCCGCCCACAGCTTCCGCCTTGGTCTCCTTGGTTACCGCGTTTCCTCCGTACCCATAGCAACCGGCATGCTGGGTCCTGCCGCTGTGGGCCGGCAGAGGGAGCGAAGGAGCCATGCCGGGCTGGGGAGAGGGGAAGGATAGGAGGAGGAGAGAAGGGAGAGGAAGAAGGAGAGGGAGGGAACTCTACAGCAGCAGTGCTCAACCTGTGGGTCGTGGCCCACAAATTGAGAACCCTAGCAGGGTCTCCTAAGATGTTCGGAAAACACAGATAGTTACATTATGATTCATAACAGTAGCAAAATTACAGTGATGAAGTAGCAATGAAAATAATTTTATGGTTGGGGGTCACCGCCACCTGAGGAAAGGTATTAAAGGGTCATGGCACTAGAAAGGTTGAGAACCACTGGAGGTAAGGAAAGGGCTGGGAAACTCTGGGGGTCTGGAGACTTTCTGCTGGAGTGGGTAACCCTTGGCTAACACGGAGCCCCTACATATTCCAAGCACTATTTTAAGAGTTTTATTTGTAATATTTACCCTCAAAACAGCCTAATGTGTATCTAAGAAAATTAAGGCACGGAAAGTTTGAATAATAACCCAAAATTACAAAGCCAGCATAGGGCAGGCCCTAGAAGAACTAATCCAAACAGGTTCAGAACTCCCGCATATATGCCCTGTTCAGTTGCTTATCCAAGGTCACAATAGACAAAGTCAAGGCTGGAACCCAGGTCTCTTGGCAAACTCAGAACTCTCTTTTCTTTACACCAGATATATGGGAGGAGAGGTGGGTAGGTGTAATGAGAGAAAGGACATAAACCCACACTTCTCAGAATCATCTGAGGTGAACTTAATTTTTGGCTTCCGAAATATGCTGTAGTTTTTCATCGCTGTTTCTGTATTCTGCAAGTAGGATGTATACCTGATTCTGCAGGCAGTTGTCGAAAAATCTTTTAGGCTTATTCACACTGAATCCTCCTTTATTTCTGGACCAATAATCTCAAGGTCTATGGTTATGATGCTGCCCTTTGCACTGCTGCTTTCCACATTAATGTGCCTGCCAATACTCATTTAAGAACACAATGCTTTGCCTTGGCAGATTCAATTGCATAAGATTATAACCAGAATAGATAAGAAAGAACAATGATGGCCTGTGGTCATGACTCTGGGCTTTGAAATAAAGGCAGACCTGAGTTTGATTTCTAGAGCTGCTACAATTCACCTGCTGTGTGACCTTGAACATCTTATAAAACCAGCTTAATCCATAGTCCATACATGATCTGCATAGAAGAGTAAATGAAACAAGGTCCATTAAGACTAAGCACTAAACCAGGTCCATAGTAGGTACTTAATAAATGCTTAAAAATGATGGGGGTGGTGTGGCTGTGGCTTTTATTATCTTAGTGCTAAAATGTAAATTCACCAAGTCCTTCCTTTAAATTTTATACAGTGAAAGGTTTTAGAAGGATATAACACTCATAGAAGTTTCTTATTTAGGGCTACATTTCACTGAGTAGCTAACTGTGTCCTTCAAATTACCAAGAAAAGTTTTCATCATGCATCTATCCATTTATTCATTCATTCATTCAACATATATTTATTAGGGGTTCACCATTCTAGGTTCTAAAATATGGCAGTGAAAAAAAAATTAACTCCTCCTGCTGTCAAATTTATATTTTAATGGATGCAGAAAGTCAGTAAATAATCATATAAATGTGCCAAGTGTTTTAAAGATGGAGTGGAATAAAGAAACAAAATATCCTAGCCAGCATGCCTCAGTGGTTGAGGGTAGCCCTATAAACCAGCAGGTCAGGGCGAATGCCTTGGCTGAGGGTTTGATCCCCAGTGTTGGCATGCAGGAGGCAGCTAATTAAAAATTGATGGGAAACCTCTGAATACAGGGAGAGAGTAAAACATGGGATAATCAGGGCAAGGAATATTCCAGGCAGAGAACAGTAAACAAACTTCATTTCTGACCTTATCATCAAGAGCAGTATTTTACATAAAACCTCCAATCACTTCTGTACCGCCCATTTTTCACTGCAGAGAAGGATTGTTAAAAGCATTTACTGGTAAGATTAAACTCATAAAAATAATCAATGAAATATCCTGGCACTTTTCAAAAGCATTAAAAGGACATTATCTTACATTCTGGAAAATACTTTAATTCACGCACAGCTATGCAAAACACAGCAGAGCCAAAAAGAAGAAGAAGAAGAAGAAGAAGAAGAAGAAGAAGAAGAAGAAGAAGAAGAAGAAGAAGAAGAAGAAGAAGAAGAACTAAGCCCATGCCACATTATACAATAAAATGAATAAAATGTAAAAAATATGAACTGTTTGTCTTTCAGAACCATAATGAGTGACAACATGAAATGAAACATCTGAAAACAGAGACACCTCTAGAGAGCCAATGTCCTGTAGCATTTAACTGCCACACCAGCCAATTCTGCAAATAGTTTACCACATCGGTACCGGGAACACAGTATTCCTGGGAGTTTTTGCAAAGTCATGCTTTATTGTGCCAAGGTGAAGACGAGATTTGAACACAAGTTTTCTGAACTAGGGATATCCCATTTAAAGACTTAAAATTTATCCACAAGGAGGAAATTGAGAGCACAGACATTGAATGTAAAGGGTAGCTGCAAGGTCATGCTTAAATCTCTCTCTCTCTTCCTCCCCCCCCCCCGCCTCTCCCTCCCTCCCTCCCTCCCTCCCTCTTCCTCTCTCTCTCTCTCTCTCTCTCTCTCTCTCTCTCTCTCTCTCTTCTCCTCTCTCTCTCATACATACACACACACATACACCCATTAAGCCAGCCAACTAGTTAAGTAACCTTATTTTGTACTTGTTAGGCTGCTGCCTAGAGGAAAATTGTGGCAGGTCTCAAGACTTTTTCTGGTCACTCACAGGTAATAAAAGTTCTTAAATGGATAAGAAAAATGTCCAGTCCCACATAATTGTCAAAACCTTGCAAATGATTTAGCATTAAGGTTTTCTTCCTTCCACGGTTATCGGGCTGATGACAGGCAAGCATGAAGTCAAGGACCTGTAAAGAAAGCCTTATGGTTCTTGACTTTTTCTGTCTGACTTATTTCACTCAGCATGCTATTCTCAGGATCCATCCATGTTGTCACAAGCAACTGTACATTTTCTTTTCTTATGGCTGAGTAGTATTCATATGTGTATATATGAGTGTATATTCATATGAGTATATGAGTAGTATTCATATGTGTATATATATATTCTAAGAATCTATATACTTTGAATGATTATAAAGGTAATATTTATTAAAATAAATTTCATTTTCAAAATTGAGTTATCAGTTGACACCCGGTATGCATCCCACATCCTCTTAATCTAAACATTTACCAAAGGACATTTTACTTGTTTCCATGTCTTGGCCACCATGAATAATACTACAATGAACACAGGGGTGCATATATCTTTGTGAATGCATGTTTTTGGGTAGATACTCAGAAAAGGTCATATGATAACTCTATTCTTAATTTTTTGAGGAACCTCCATATATGATGTCACTCAAATGTGAGATATGAAATTGAAAGCAACAAGTGAACAAACAAGGAAAAAAAAATCATAAACACGGACAATAATCGGTGGTGGTTACCAGTAGGAAGGGGTTTGGGGGTAGTAAAGGATTAAGGGGTTCAAATATGTGGTGACAGAAGATTTGACTTTGGGCGGTTAACACACAATGCCATGTACAGATGATGTATCATAGAATTGTACATTGGAACCCGTATAATTGTATTAACCAACGTCACTCCAATACATTTAATTAAAAAAAAAAAGGCTCATGGTCCTATTCTGCATTATGCATTCTTGCTTCTGTCTTATTTATTGCCTACATGAAGATTCCAGGAAAGGATAAGGATTAAAGCAGAAAAGTCCTATCTTGGCCAGTACTGTGCCTAACAGGTGTTTAAAGCTGTGGATGAAAAGGCAGTTCTAGGGAGAACAACCTCACAGGGTGATATGATCATAAATTCCTAACAAGGCAGATCTTATAGTAAACTAAAGGCCTGGTGAATGAAAGTTGTGCGCAGGTCTGGTCCCTAGGCCTGGCCTGCCAAAGGGCCATCTTCCCCGGCTGCCTGCAGCCAGCCCAACCCCCACCGGTCCCCACCCCTGGGTCACCCTCTGTGTGTGAGGCGACTGGCAGGACAGAGGCCTTAGCCTAGAGCCACCCCTGTCCCCTGCCATGCACACCCAGTTTCTCATTTGCCATTGGGTGATGGGAGCCTGCCAGCCTGGGGAAGGGACCTAGAGGTAGTCGGTGCACCTCACAGTCACTGATCAAGTGGTCATTCCGATCATTCTGCCCTGAGGGTCAGTTGGCATATTACCCTTTTGTTAGATAGGATGGTCATGCACTGGGCACATCACTTTTTAATTAAAGTTGGACCCTTGCCTTAGGCTAGCCCTGTTGTTGTTTCTGTGTATGTAGGTTAACACACCTTGGAAACGCCCTCTTTTAGACTCCTCAAGAGTTCTCATGATCTTCAGTATCCTGTAATCCCACCTTCCAGTTCCTCCTCAAGGCAAATGCATAGAGGAAGCTGCACACTGACATTTTAGGAAGCATTTTTTCTCAAGTCTGTTGAGATCTTCAATCCAGGCATATCCTCTGTTTGAATCAAATAAGTTTTATGAAATCTCTCTACAGGGTCAGGCATTCTTATGTCAACAAAGCTGTCTATTACACAGAGACCACCCATCCCATCCACAGTGGACCTCTTACCTAAATCCCTTTAGATGTGACGATGTCTCTGGCATCAAGTGGTTATTCTCACTTCCCTCTGCAGGGTCTCAGTGGTCCTCCCAGACAGAATTTTAAATAACCCACTTTCTCTTACGTTTTGCATGTTCCATGTGTGACATATAGGAAAAGCTTTTTGCATTCTGATGGTTCCTTCCTTTGCCCTGCCACACTGTGGGAGTGCGGGACAGCCACCACCGTTGCCTCTCTTTAGCTCAGAGATTGGCAATAAGCCAGCCTACATTGCATTTCTGATTCCTCAGAAAGGAGTCAAAAGCTAGCCCAGCCAAAACCAGTTTGGCTCAGTGGATAGAGCATTGGCCTGCCGACTGAAAGGTCCCAGGTTCAATTCCGATCAAGGGCTTGTATCCTGGTTGTGGGCACATCCCCAGTCGGGGGCGTGCAGGAGGCGGCTGATCGATGTCTCTCTCATCAATGTTTCTAACTCTCTGTCCGTCTCCCTTCCTCTCTATAAAAAAATCAATAAAATATATATTTTTTAAAAAGTTAGCCCACTCTGTCCCCAATGGCAGGAACCCACTGATGTATGTCCTACCAGGCTTCAAATGACAGTCAGAGACTGTTAACTGGCATTGTTCAAAGCATGAACATAAGATAAGGAGTACTTACATAACTTGTCAGTGCCTACTCGAAGAGCCCACTCAAAGATTACCTTATTCTCTAGGAAAATGTACAATTTCGTGATGATATTTACTATTTGTATGTCTCTGAAATTTTATATGTAACTGTCCTTTAGAGAAAATAATCCCAGATCTTAGAGTTTTATTGCCTTATAGCATATTTACTAGTTTATAGCAGTAATGTAGGCTGAGTATGGGTTTCATATTGGTGAGTAGGTAGTAGGTAGTAGGAAATATCATACACCAATATTTTTTACACATGTCCCTATGTAGTTAGCCTATCAAATATTTTTGAACCAGCTTGACCATTCTGATGGTTTCTTCTTTAATGAATTAAATAAACTCTGGAACAAGTACATTCTACAAGTATAAACATCATGTGCTTAACTACTGACATCATTTTGATGGTACCAAGCCTTACACTTTTGAAGGATAATGGGACACACAGTACTCCAGCACCTTCCCAAAGGGACTCTCTTAATCTCCACTTCATTTCTTGGCCCCTCAAACTCTCTTATAGGCAGAAGTTGGTGGTCAGTTCAGGATTGTAAAACAAGTCCACTAAGCAATTCCTTTTTACAAACCCTGGAATGTACCCTTACTTTGAAATGGGGCCTCTGCTTCTTTCATGCCTTGGCAGGTACTGAATATAACATCCTGTTACATATGTATGGGATTTTTCAAATTATCAAGGATAGTTGAGCTTTAGAGGCAACATAAAATTACAAAAAGATTTCATAAAAACCTAAATTGGTGTGATATGAATATATTTAAATGCGCCTGAAGGGCTAAACTTGAAGGAAAAAAGGAGAAACTTGTAGTTAGGAGGTGACATTGTCCCTTTGTAATATTTTTTAGCACTGTAATTTCTGGCTGTCATCCATGACATAGAATTCGTCAGTAAATTTCCATAACATAAGGCAATTATTACTGATGTTTCACAAGTGTAGGAAAATCATCACAATGTATGATGAATGTCTGCTTCCTACAGTGTGTAATTCTTTCTCAGTTGAAAAATAAATGTGTAGGCTTATTGGATGGGCGTAGCTTCATTGAACCAGGATTAATCCAAAATCAGTGCCATCACAGGCTCTACCCTAAGACGGATACAAAGAGGAACAAAGATTGCATATCTGCCCTTGAGGAACCCACTGTCTATTGAGGAAAGAGGAGATTTACAAAAAAAAAATTTACTATGTAATGTAGCAAGTCTATATTCACAGTGTAGAGGAGCATGGCAAGTTCATGGCATGGTCAGAATTCTATACAGTTCAAACACAGTATATGTGACAGGGAGATAAGGATGAAAAGTTATACTATGGACAAACTTAAAGACACCCTAGACATTAGAATGTTCACAATGAAAACTCCAAAATTGTCTTTAAAATAAAAATTGTCATCTAAATATACTTATAGCTGCATCATTTAAAATTAATTCTGGGGGCAATATGAAGATGAACAAAAGGAGAAGGTGGAGACAAAGAAGCAAGATTAAAGCATGGCTCCAAGATAGAAATGATGAAACTGGAATAAATCAAGTCAGAGGGCAAGTGAAATAGATTCAACGGTATTTCTTCACCTCCACCAGGACTTGAAGACTGAAAAAAATATAGTTGTCAAGGAATATGGAACCATTCACAGAGAGTGGAGACAAGAAGGTGACACAGAAATGAGTTCAGTTTTGAAGTTTTCACTTTTGAGACAGCAATAGAAAATGATAAAAATAAAATGTAGGCCTAACTTATTGGGAAAAGGATGAAGGCTGGTCAAATCTATTACGGTGTCATCCTTTTAGCATATAGAGAGTAACCAAAGCTAAATAAAGAATTGAATGTCCCAGGATCATTCAAAAACTATGGAGGAGATTATTTTGAGAGAGACATTCATCCAGATTTCCTAATGTAGACCAATATGAAACCCATACTCAGCCTACTTTATTCAGCAGTATTTATTGCAGGAGCCTCCCAAATGAGCTTGATGATATGAATTAATTAATTAAAGTGGTCCTCAATTATTGTCATTCACTCATTTACAGCCAGGAAGCAGGTGCCACATGCAGTGATAAAAAAATGAACTGACACTGGACACCGAAAATAGTTGTTGCCAATATCTATTCACCTACATACAATTCATACAAACAGGTCTAGAACAGGTAAAGATAGAACGTATTTGATTAGATCTTTAATCAAACATAACACTGTGTGTGTGTGTGTGTGTGTGTGTGTGTGTGTGTGTGTGTGTGTGTGTGTTTACTACACTCTCTCATTCAATGTGAGGCTTGTATTTCTTGGTATCATCTAGAAATTGATAACCACCTATAATGGGCTCTGGTAACCAGCCCCTCATAGCCTTCCCTTCTTCTGGAAGCAATCTGTGGGTCTTGGCGGAAATGCTTGCCTGTATGACCCAGCCCATCCATACAATGGTTTATTGGACAGGTGTCCAAACTGGACCAGTTAGATTCTCTCTTGTGAGAATGCAGAATTGAAACTGAGAGGTTCTTGGTTGAACAATATTCTGCCATGTGGACCACAGAGAGAAATGATGAAGGGGAGAATAAAAAGGAGGAAGGGGGAATTATATGAAAGTTTCCATTTATTGAGGTCTAACTACATCCTAGCCCTTGGGTTCCAGGATAAACCCTTGTATACTTAAAAATATGTGCCTTCGTTTCTTTATTTAAAAAAAAAAAGTTTCTTAATGATGAGAGAGAGAGAGAGAGAGAGAGAGAGAAAGGGAGAAATATCAATTGGCTGCTTCCAGCAACCTCACTGGGGATCAAGCCACACCCCATACCCAGGCATGTACTCTTCCAGGCATGGAACCTTTGATCTCTCAGTGCATGGGATGATGCTCAATTAACTAAGCCACACAGGACAGGGCTACCTTTGTTTCTAAAACTAGCATGACTTGGTTTCAGTTGTGCAGCACAAAGAATCTTGACTAAGATGACTGCCAAAAGAATTGTAATGTACTAGTCAGGCTAGTTTCTTTCTAAGGCAAGTCAAAAGTACTGATTCACAGGGAATCCTTTTGAACAATAGTAGAACATTATTATGTATCTGGTCATTTACCGTAACTTAATGTTCCTATATGTACAAAGACAAAGTCATTTCACATTCTTTTGAAGTCATCCCCTGCTCAAAATAAAAAAGCTAAAAACCTCTTGTTTATTTTTTAATCCATTTAATTCCTTAGTTTTAAGTTTAACAATACCAGTTTTGCTAGTAGACAGTTATTTATAATTGATGCAGCTGTAGAAAAAAAGCTCCTCTTAAAAGGAAAAAAAGCTGGCACTTCAGAAAACAAGTCATTCATTTCTGATCCTTGCCAGTTTTTAATAAGTGTGTCCTACTGTCTTCTTGAGATTTATGCACTGTTAGCTGTGGTTCAATTGGAAAATTTGCATTTTTTTCCTCTTATGCACTCAAGCTGGGAAGCACAAAACAAGAGTTGCAAGGTTTGTTTGACATGAAATGTCTAACAGTAATTTTCTTTCATCAACTTTATTCTCCTACAGTTCTGATCCCCAAGGGCAGATTTCTCCATCGGATTTTGGGCAGCATTTGTAACAGCCTTACCTTTACAGAAGTTCCTACCAAAACATTTGAAAAGAGCTGTCACAACTCTCTCCGTTATAGAACAAACTGTATTTACCATTGTTATGCCTACCAAGAGTTGACATGCTCCATCTTTACATTACTTCAGAAAACCAAATGCATCTAATGTAGGTGTGGACATTCACCAAACACTTATTGAGGAGCTACTACCTATGTCCCAGGGACTTTGATAGATAATGGCTACAGTTACAAACAAACCAGTTTTATATTCTGTGATCTCTGGAAAAACAGTCTAGATTTGGAGATGCAACAGGAATTCAGAACAATAATTGCTAAAACGCTGTGAGAATGATACAGAAGGAGTACAGACAAAGGACACTAACTCAACCCAACAGTTGAGGCCTAAGAAAAGCTTCTCAGCAGAAGTGATACCCTCTCTAGAGTTGGCCCTGATGGTTGAGTAGGAGCTCCAGACTGGTGTGGGGGTGAGTGAAATCAGGGAGTGTTCTGCATTGGGAAAAAAAAGAGCATATGCAAACTTCCCCATAGTGAGTCAGAATATGGAAAGTTCAGAAAAATCTAAAAATGTCAAGCATTACTGAAACATAAAAGATGCTCCGATATGGGAAACTGGGAAGAAAAGAACTACAAGTCACACAACTCTAGCAAAGAGGAGACTAATTAAGAGGATATAGCTATAGTGTGGTAGGTACCAGTGGCCTAAGTGGAGATAGAGGAAGCAAGATTAATGGCAAGTAAAAGGATCCAATATTTTGGTTGAAAAATTCATCAGTGAGAGGCTAATGAAGGATGTTCCCTATCATTAATGGTTGCTGAAGGTAAGATGTACAGGAGAGATGACGGTCTATAGTTTTCTTATAATGTATTTGTCTGGTTTTGGTATTAAGGCAATATGGCCTCACAGAATTACTTAGGAACTATTCCCTCTGCTTCTATCTTCTGAAAGAAATTATAGGTAAGCTGTATAATTTCTTCCTTAAATTTTTTATGGAATTCACTCTGTAGGCCTAGTGCTTTTTGGTTTGGAAGGTTATTAATTATTAAGTCAACATATTTAATATACATAGGCCTATTTAGAGACTCTATTTCTTCTTGTGTGTTTTGGCAGATTGTGTCTTTCAAGAAATTGTTCAGATCATCCAGTTTATCAGATTTTAATATGGCAGAGATGGAATTATCATCTTGGTAATTTAAAATAACTGTGACTAATATATTAAGGGCTTTAATAGATAAAATAGACGTTATACAAGAACAGGATGGCAACGTAAACAGGACATAGTCATGTGACCTCACCTCACTACAATAGAAGTTGGAAATAGAATCTGTAGCTGGGATGCTAGGTGTCCTTGTAAAACTTAGGGTTTCTGTTACAGATGGAAGCAAGAAAAAATGGGGATATCAAGAATTGGCTTCTTGTAAAGGGGAGAAATCAAATATGGTTTCTAGACTTCAGGTGGATATCGGTGCCATTGAGTCATTTGACATGATACAGTTGAGATGTTACACAACCAAGTAGATGGGTGAGTAAACTGTTCCCTATACCATTCTGATGTATTTCCAGCAGGAATCAAAGCTGGAAATATAAATTTAGGAATATTCAATAGGTGGATGAAATTTAAAGCAATGGTGTGAAATGAGATCAACTAGGGAATAAATGTAGGCTATGATTTCTTTATGATGTTACAATGATTTTACAAACTATTTTGAGAAACTGAGCTGAGAATAAATATAACTCACAGAATGCTAGTTAGCCTAAAACAAACAAACAAAAAAGCCTTTTCTCTCTTTTCCCTGGTAATATAGTAAACCATTAAGAATTACATTTCCGCCCAGCAGCTCTGGATAAGTGGTTAAGCATCCACCTATTAGCCAAGAGGTCATAGTTTGATTCCTGATCAGGGTACATGTCCAGATTGCAGGCTCAGTCCCCAGGAGGGGATATGCAAGAAGCAGCTTATCAATGTTCCCTCTCATCACGGATGTTTCTATATATCTCTCCCTTTCCCTTGATCTCTAATACACACACACACACACACACACACACACACACACACACACACACTAGAAGCCCAGTGCGTTAAGTTTGTGCACGGGGAACGGGGTGTCCTTCAGCCCATCCTGCTCCCTCTCAAATCTGGGACCCCTTGAGGGATGTCCGACTGCCCATTTAGGCCCAATATAGGTAGAACTGCTGGCTCCCAACTGCTCGCCTGCCTCCCTCCCTTATTGCCCCTAACTGCTTCTGCCTGCCAGCCTGATCACCTCCTAATCACTCCCCTGCCAGCCTGATTGATGCTTAACTGCTCCTCTGCCAACCTATTTTCCCCTAACTGCCCTACACTGTGGGCCTGGTCACCCCTAAATGCCCTCCCCTGTAGGTCTGATTCCCCTCCAAACTGCCCATCCCAGCAGGCCTGGTAATTGACAACTTCCTTTCCTTGTAGAGCTGGTCCCTCCTAACTTCCCTCATGCTGGCCTGATCATCCAAAACTGCCCTCCCTTGCAGGCCTTGTCCCTGCCAATTGCCCTCCACTGCTGACCATCTTGTGGTAACCATCTTATGTCCACATGGGGGCCAGATCTTTTGACCACATAGGGGCAGTCATCTTGTGTGTTGGAATGATGGTCAATCTGCATCTCACTCTTTTATTAGATAGGATACAGGCCTAGTGCACAGGTAGGGCCAGCTGGTTTGCCCTGAAGGGTGTCCCAGATCAGGGTGGTTGTTCCCTTAGAGCATGGGATGGCCTGGGCAAGGGGCCTGTGGTGGTTTCAGGCCAATCATGCCCCTTGGTGACCCAAGCAGAGGTCCTGGTATCTGGGATTTATTTATCTTCTATAATTGAAACTTGTAGCCTGGAGCAGAGCCAAGCGTTCTGCTCGCTCTGTGTCAGCAGCCATTGAAATTTTGTTGCCTTAAGTGGAGGCCTGGGCCTGCCAGGGTGTACAGAAAACTTGGCTTCCTCCATCACCAAGGGCAACCCAAGCTCCCTCCTGCTCTCTCTATGGCTGTAGCCATCTTGATTGGGTTAATTTGCATACTTGCATACTTCTGATTGGCTGGTGGGCATGGCTTGTGGGTATAGCAGGGGTACGGTCAATTTGCATATTACTCTTTCATTAGATAAGATATATATAATAATTAATTTTCCCAGCATCTCTGAAAGCTAGGTGTGGCTATGTGACCAAATTCTTAACAATGGAATATGAGTGATACAGTCTCCCTCTAAATCTGGATGGCCATCTCCTTTATATTAAAGAAAGAAATAACTTCTATCATATTTAAGCCACTATGTTTGAAATTTTTAGCAGCTTAATCCTTACTTTACCATTCATGAAGCATATTTAATTATTTCTTATGCTCAACTAAACTAATCTACATTGCCACTTATTGTATTCATTTTTATTTGTTTTATTAGCATTTCATTGATTTCTTAGCATTACTTACGTGGGTATAGTTTTCAAAAAATATTAGGTTACTAGTGTTTCTAAACTGTTCCAAGAAATAAAGTAATGATATTATCTTGCAGAATATTAACAAACATTTTCTTCATGTGCTTGTGATTCTTTCCAGTCCTTGCCTCAGTTAATTCTTGATGCTAATGTTTTTAAAAAAAGAAAAAGAGCTAATGTGGTTATCCTCATTTCACTGAAGAGGAAACCGAAGTAGAGATATTAAATTATTTGCCTATAATAGCAAACCAAGTTAATGGAAAAGGTTGAAGAAAAATCTAATTATCTCACTTCTGTCTTTATTGAACTATTGGATTATAACTCCCAACCAATTAAATACATGACACAAGAACTAAGAAGCATAACCTTTTTATCATGTAGATGGCCTCTAAAACTGCCATTAGCACTTTGTAAAATATTTCTTAACATTTTAAAAGTAAATTTTATTGACGTTATTTACTAAGTTTACATATATAGAGATACAGATAAATAAAAATATGGAATATATTTTTAGAGTAGAAAGTTTCCCACATATATAAAAAATGTTTATATATGGATATATTTTCTATCAGCCCTTTCTCTTCCACATCACTAGTCATTTAATTTTCACATACTCATGATCAAATATAAATTCAGATGGCATGTAGTATATATAGTGTTTCTCAGCACAAGTGAAATTCAAAATAAATCCATTGGGTGGAGTTGTACTATAACTTAACATTTCAAAAAGTTTCTCAACTTTCTCTCTTTAACCTTCTCCCCAGGCTTTATATAGCTTATGGCTAAACAAGATCTGCTATTTGAATATTTCATTCCTACCTTATCCTGGAGAATTTGGCTTAGACATTATTTTCTTTTCTGATTGCATCAGGTACAAGCACATGAACACAACTTCAGATTTAATAATGCTGTCAAAGGATATAGCTGCTTATTATTCAAAAATATGAACATTAATAAGACTAAGTAGAAAATAACCATTGACCTGGGGAAAAAATGCCATACTGTCTTTTTATCTCTCCAATTTAAGTTTTTGCTGCCATCAGAAAGAGAGGTAAGCATCTGATATTTCAATTCCTGTGAGACAAAATGCTGCATGCCCAAAATAAGCAA
This sequence comes from Lasiurus borealis, assembly GCA_004026805.1. Classification (NCBI taxonomy): domain Eukaryota; kingdom Metazoa; phylum Chordata; class Mammalia; order Chiroptera; family Vespertilionidae; genus Lasiurus; species Lasiurus borealis. The sequence goes on from PVJN01020479.1 coordinate 30,692, forward strand.
GTACTCATTAATGTTGATTCATTCTAATAGGTGGTACAGAAAGCTGCCAAAAGTTTGACATATACTTGGGGAACTAGCTTCCCAGGGAAAGATTTGTCTTTCTCTGGCAGAATTTCTGACTTTAGTCTCCATAAATATCAAAGTCTCTATCCTAGAAAACCTGCTTTTATCAATCTGAGATAGACCTCAAGAACCTGTACATTTTACAGATTTGCAGTGGTTCAAAGATCATATATGGAAGCACCAACCTGAGCAAAGGGCACAGAGGATGGAGACCTTGCCATCCGTTAGTTCTGTCTTGCGCCATAGAAGGAAACGGATGCAGATTGGAACTAGCCTCTGGTTCAATTATCCCTCTAATTCCAATTCATTCATCCTTTTAAGGGAAGCATAAACTTTCCTTATTTATTCCCTAGACTCATGTCTCAACCCTCTTAAAAATGCATCTGTTACTTCAGCCACTTAGAAGAATTCAGTTCAAGGCTGTGGTGGGACAATGAAGAGATGAAATAGGAAGATTTATAAATTGGACTTGTTGGCTTTTTTATTTGGTTCAATAAAAAGTACTAAATGTCTTCCTTAAGTGAAGATAGTTTTCTTGAATATTTCACTTTTGGCATCATATTTTGTATATAATAATTATCAAATTTGGTACTAGTTGGTTTTACCTCCAATACTGTACCGGTCATTTTATACAGGAATAAGGTCATACATTTTTATTTATTTACTTTTTAATCTGGGTGTATAATAAGAGGAGGCAGAGGTGCCAGTGTTAGAAAAGCAGCATGGTACCAGAGAAAGATCATAAAGAATCCTGAGATCTGAATTTGAATATGAATCTACATAAAGTAGCTGAGAAAAAAAAAATTTAAATGGCAGGTTCCTAACATCCATGAGTTTACCATTAGTATAATACCAAAACTAGCGAGTTATCAACTTTATCAGGTTGTGATGACCTTCACAAGAGAGCACACAATAAAAAGACTCTATAAGCTGCTGAGTGTCTTGACAATCACAATAACCTTGTCTCTAATGATACACTCTCACTTCCAAGTCACGATCCAAAACACCACTGGCGGTAAACTGCATATAAATTGAAGGTGGAGAACCTGTCAAATCCCTCACCACTGATAAGTTAAATCAATGCTGAGTGCACTCTCTGTTCTCAGGGTAATGCCAATTCCGACACAGTCATGAAAGGTATGTTCCTTGTGCTCCAGGTGGTTACATAGAATTATAGGATCTGTTTCCCTGGCTCTATGTCAGCTGCTCTTCAGTGCATTCTATTGATGCATATACAGTCGACCCTGGAACATGTGGGGCTTAAGTGCCTTGACCCCCTGCCATACACACAAACACACACATGCAGTGGAAAATGTATGCATAACTATTAATTCCCCCAAAACCTTAACTACTAAGAGCCTACTTTTGACCAGAAGCCTTACCTACAGCATTATAAATAATCAATTAATTCAAAATTTTGTTTTTATATGTATTATACTAGAGGCCCAGTGCACAAAATGTGTGCATTTGGTGGGATCCTTGGGCCTGGCCTGCTCCCTCTCGCAGCCCAGGAGCCATCAGTTGGACATCCTTAATGCTGCCATGTAGGTGGGAGAAGCTCCTGCCATCACCACCGCGCTCACCAGCTGTGAGCCCGGCTTCTGACTCAGCGGTGCTCCCCCTGTGGGAACACACTGACCACCAGAGGGCAGCTCCTGCATTGAGCATCTGCCCCCTGGTGGTCAGTGTGCATCATAGTGACTGGTTGTTTCTTTTGCTGAAACTAGCTCTCTGACATCCCCTGAGAAGTGCTGGATTGTGAGAGGGCACAGGCCAGGCCAAGGACTCCACTGGTGCATTAGCAGGGCCTGGGAGGTTATGCAGAAGGTTGCTATGGGAGGGTTCCAGGGCATGTCCAGCCCATCTCGCTCAGTCCCTATCGGCCAGACCCCAGCACCAAGCTAACCAACCAATTGGAGCATCTGCCCCCTGGTGGTCAGTACATGTTATAGTGATTGGTAAATCAGTCGACTGTCTGCCCCCTAGTCGTCCTGCACATAATAGTGAGTGGTTGAGTGGCCTTAGCATATCATTAGCATATTATATTTTGATTGGTTGAACAGCCTCCCAGTCAACCAAACACTTAGCCTATTCGGCTTTTATTATATAGGATTCTGTATTCTTACAATAAAGTAAGCTAGATAAAAAAAAAAAAACCTTATTAAGAAAATAATAAGGAAGAAATATATATTTACAATATTTATGGGAAAAAATGCATGAATAAGAGGACCCACACCAAGGTCAAATCAATAATAATATGCAAATCAACCAAACAACCAAACAGCAGAACAACCATCTGGATGACCTTTCAAATGACCATGCTATGATACCCACTGGTGCCAGGCCACCCAAGGCGAATGTGATATGATTGGTCAGGGACCTGGCCATCGCCTCATGATCACTCTGCAGAGGGAGGCCCAAGCCACAGCCAGTGGGGTGATCAATCAATCATGAGGGTCCACAATTGCCCTGCAGAGGGAGACCCACGCTACTCCATGGCAGCAATGTGGCAGGTGGACAGGACCTCCCTCTGTGGGGATGATCCATTGCAGAGCCCCGGCCAAGTGTGTAGGCCTACCTCTTTGGGGTGATTGATCACGGGGCTGCCAGATTGTAAGAGGGCATAGGCTGGGCTGAGGGACTGCCAACTTCCTTCCCCCACCCCCTCAGTGCACAAATTTCATGCATCAGGCCCCAAGGGTATAAATGAATAACTATGGAAACAAAGTGTGTCTGCATGGCTGTACTAGTAAGCCTGGGTGACTGAGAGAATCAAGACTATTGTCATACACAACTCCAGGGGACAACATTAACTTTCAACTATGTCTTAATGGCATGTAATAGAACTGTAAGAATGTATCTTGTGTGGCCAATTTCAAAGCCATAGGGCAAAAGGCTAACAGTGTCAGAGATAGAAATGATAGGAAGAAAATAGTTTCAGGATTGTAATCTTATAGACAGAGTGGAGTAGTGGAAAGAACACTGAATTAAAATGGAAAAAAAAACTGGAATTTTTAATATAGAAGTGAGAAAAAGAATTCATCAAAATGGATGAAGGTCACTGAGGGAGAATGCATCCAAATATAACAGAGATAAGGTTGATCTCAGGGCAAAGCTAAGTGGGGGCGGGGGAAGTAAATGAAAGAAACACAGAAGTGGGAGAGGTGATTCAACTGATGCAATGCTTTGAAATCCAAGAGAAGGGGGGAAAAAAAAGAGCAAATGTGTCTAATGGACAGAGAGAATAGAGGTCTTCAGATGATGAAAGATGAATGCAGGGCCTGGATAGTGACTATTAGAGGGAGAGCTGATGTATTGTGAGGGCACAGATCCCTGTGCTTGGCTTTTGAGAAAATTCTCTCCTACAAATTCTTTTGCTCTAAAAATCACTATTGTTGATATTAGGTTCCATAAGCTTATGATTGAGAGCAAGGACAATATTCAGGGTCATCTGAAGGCAATAGTTCCCAAACTTCTGGGTACCTCAATACCATCTGGGGACTTATTAAAAATTAGAAGCCCAGTGCAAGACACTCGTACACTGGTAGGGGTGTCCCTCAGTCCAACAGGACCCCTCAGGGAATGTCCAGATGCCAGCTTAGTCCTGCTCCCCAACCCCTCAGGGGATTTCCAACCACTGCTGAGGTGGGAGAGGCTCCCACCACCGCTGCTGCCCTCACCAGCTGTGAGCAGCGCTCTCCCTGTGGGAGCACACTGACCACCAGGGGGCAGTTCCTGCTTTGACTGTCTGCCCCTTGGTGGTCAGTGCACATCATAGCGACCAGTCATTCCACCGTTCAATCGATTTGCATATTAAGGTTTTATTATATAGGATGCCAGTCCTTAAAAACTATCTCACAGTTCCTAATTATGTCAAAGTGTTAATTTAAAGTATGCTTTGAGAACAGTGTGAGTTTGAAAACTGTTACCAATTTGGAAGAAGGAAGTACAGATAATGAGATTAAGGAACCAGAAACTTTCTGAACAATCCAACATTGTAGCAACATCCAGGCCCCATGATTAATGGACTTGTCTCATTATATAGAACATAGAACAAAAAATTTCAGTCCCCCATAGAGCAAGAAAAATAAAAGGAACTTCATCACACACAGTTTTAAAAAGGGACTTCATCACATCATCACACACAGTTTAAGAAGCCTTCATCTAGCCTGACCTGCGTGGTTGAGTGTCAAACTATGGACCAGGAGGTCACTGGTTTGATTCCTCCTCAGGGCACAGGCTCAGGTTGCAGACTCAATTCCTAGTGTGTTTGGGGGAGGGGAGGGAAGCCTGAAAAAGGCAGCCAATCAATGATTCTCTCTCATCATGATGTTTCTCTCTCTCTCTCTCTTTCTCCCTTCCTCTCTGAAAATGTTAAGCCCGGAACGCAAGCCGCACTTACAGAGCACCAAGAAACGATCTCATGTAAAAACAAAGGGGTTTATTCAGACCAGCATGCTGGGGCTCACAACATACTC
>PVJN01020480.1:0-35929 GCA_004026805.1 Lasiurus borealis
TGTGTCCAGCCTGCACCCTCTCTAATCTGGGACACCTTGAGAGATGTCTAAGAGGCAGTCAGACATCCCTCTCACAAACCAGAACTGCTGGCTTCCAACTGCTCACCTGCCTGCCAGCCTGATCACCCCTAACCACTACCCTGCCAGCCTAATTGATGCCTAACTTCTCCAGCCTCTTTGATCCTATCTACCCTCCCCTACAGGCCTGGGTCCTCCCCAACTGCCCTCCCCTGCTGGCTAGAGTTCATTTGTTGTCTCTCATTGAAACTTTGTAGCATTGAGTGGAAGCTTGGGCCAGCATGGGCAGGCATAAAGCTTGGCTTCTTCCATTGCCAGGGGAACCCAAGCCTCCCTCCTGCTTTCGTTAGTTGCAGCCATCTTGGTTGGGTTTATTTGTATATTCACTCCTGATTGGCTGGTGGGTGTGACTGGTGAGTATAGCAGAGGTATGGTCAATTTGCATATTGCTCTTTTATTAGGTAGGAGGATTATATATTCTTGGAAATTAAATGTTTTAGATGGGAGAACTGAACTCTTAAGTCTTCCTTAGAAAACTCCTCCAGGCCACAAAATCCCATCATTGTCTACAAAGAACATGTACTTCAGTGCTGCTGGTAAAAAGAACACTTCACAAAAGGGTTCAATCAAATTTCAGATCTGAAAATACAAATAAATATAAAGAAAATGATTTGCAGGCATTAAAACAGTAAATATTTTCTTTTGTTCTTTGAACATTAAAATTTTTTATTATAATTTACCCACATATGTGGGAAACTTATTCAAATGCACTTCAAAATAATTTATTGTAACTATTTGGAACCTAGAAAGTGTTTTTAAAATCCACCAACATATTGTGACCTCAAATAAGTTACTTCATTGAAGTTTTGACTTTTCGGTTTAAATATATACTCAAACTACCTGGGAAATTATTTTTCAAGTAAATAATGCCAACAGATTTATAGTCCTTTGGAGCCTGAGAAGTTCGTTCTCTTTGGGTTATAAATACCATAGGATGTCCCTCGAAATAACCACTTAACTTCCCAAGATTCCATTGGCTTGCATTGGGTTCCACCCCTGATGAAGGATCCCCTCCCCAGTTTAGACAGACTGGCCTCTATGGTTAAGCACCTCCTCTGTATTATTTTGGCTTTTACTGTGCATGTCCTGCTGCTCCCACCCCTATCCCAATCCAGTACAGAGTGGAGAAGGGAGGGGAGTTCATCCCAGTGGAGGAACATTGCTGCTGTTCTGTGGTGTGAAGCTGTAGCTTTCCAAGGAAGCAAACACGCCTCTGCTTCTGAGTTAAGTATCTTCCACCATGCCTGAGGCCCCCATTGCTTCCTTCCCATTAATAATTAGTTAGCTGTGGTAACCGAAGGGCATAATAAATTATGATTGTTATTTTTAAATGACTTTAACTTTTTTTTTTAATGTGAATAGGCAGGACAAAAAGCCTAGGAAAGAGTTGGTGTGGAACTTAAAATTCCTTACAGAATTTCACATACACCCACATAAAAAAGAGAGCATAGGGCACACTCATATAATGCAAGGTTGAGGGATGACACAGTATGTAGTCAACAGCTGATGGCAGAGAAAGGTTGGGAATATATTGTCCATAAAATGGCATGGATCAGACATCATGGATGCTAAATCATGGTTATCTAATGCTAGAGGCCCAGTACACAAAGTCCTGCACCAGTGAGGTCCCTCAGTCTGGCCTGTGAGATCAGGCCGAAACCAGCTCTCCGACATCCCCAAAGGGTTCCAGATTGTGAGAGGGTGCAGGGCAGACCAAGGGTCCCCCACCAATGCACGATCAGGGCTGGGGAGGGATGCAGGAGATTGGCCAGCCAGGGAGGGACTGAAAGAGGGAGGGCTCTAGGGCATGTCCGGCCCATCTTGCTCAGTTCCAATCAGCAGGACCCCAGCAGTAAGCTCATCGACCAGTCACATCATCTGCCCTGTGGTGGTCAGTGCACATCATAGCAAGCTGTTGAGTGAACTTAGAATATCATTAGTATATTACACTTTAAGAGAGCCAGACATGCCCTGGTTGCTTTTGCTAATTAATTAGAGCATCAGCCTGTGGGGAGAGGGGGAGCTAAGAGAGAGGTTCAACTCCCAGTCAAGGGTATAAACGTACCTGGATTGCAGGTTTGATCCCTAGCCCTGGTCTGGGTGCCTGTGGAAGGCAACCAATCAATGTGTGTCTCTCACATTGATGTGTTTTTTTTTTTCCCCTCCCTCCCCCCTTTCCTCTCTTTCTAGAAAATAATTAGTGGGGAAAAATACCCTTCTCCTTGGGTGAGGATTAACAAGAAAGAAAGGGAGAGACGTAGGATGGAATGTGGTTTAGGTAATACGGATTATGCAGAGAGAGGAGTAAGTTATATCCTGCATTGCCTGAAATGAGGAGGAGATATTAGCTCCACAGGTAGGCATTGCTAACAAATTTCGAAGTAGACAAATATTGAAGAGGCGTAAAATTTACTTTGGTGCATTCTTCATTTTCTTGGATAAAGAATGAGATTATAAAGCAAACACTAGAGTATTAAAGTAGTCTTGTTACATTTTAGGCACACTGTAACTATAACTGGCATCTGATACCCTTTAAGATCTACCTCCTACAAAACGTAAGAGTAGAAAGAGCAGATTCAAGCAGTGCAGATGTGTCAGCTTGCCGGCAGTCTGCCATGTGTCTGACTGGTGTTTAACAGTAAGTATTGGCTGAACTCTGCTGAAGAACATGGATAGTATCTGGGTACCTGAGGCTATTGCAACCCACAGGCGAAAACACAGCCTCTCAGGGTTGTAATGGAATACCGAGAGATGTCGGGGTGAGTCACTTCACAAACGTCGCCTGCTCTGACAGCTTTCCGGACATCTGCCCGTGGCGCTTCTCTTTGATTTTCTCCTGGTATAACGAAGCAACTCTTAAGATGCCAGTGGGGACTGGTCGTTTTTCAGTGCAATGATGGAAAGGAACATTTTCTATTTCAAATCTGTCTCGTTGGTTACAGCTAAGGGCAGATACTGAATCACTGTTGCTATTGATGAGAGCGAAACTTAACATAACTGCAGAAAAATTAACCGTACAAAGGCATGAGTAGCTTTATAGTATTCTCTAATGACTGCATTGCCAGTAGAATTGCTGACTTTGGGTTCAGTAATTGTCCATTATTTTTAATAAAAACAATTTTACTGTTTTTAGCAAACTCCGTATTCTAACAAAAGCAAATGTTTCAGTACTTTAAAGAAAAACAATCTCTAATATGCTTTAAAGTCATCATTTCTCTCTGTGTGTGTGTGTGTGTGTGTGTGTGTGTGTGTGTGTGTAGGAAGGTTTTTCCTTAAATGTCCTGTCCTTAGTATTGTCATTAAATCTTTTCTCTTCCTTTGTTTATTGTGGCCTCTCTCATTTTTCCTTTTACTACCAACATGGCTAGCTTATGTTGCTATTTTCCATGCTGATCATTTATCAATACACCTACTGATTTCTTTTCTTCTATTTCCCTGGCCTCAACCTATTGGATTATACTTGTCAGTTTTCTTCCTTTGCTTTCCAGAATCTACTTCTTGCATATGTCCTCTAATATCCCTATTTTCCACCCCCTAATTTTCTTCATTTTTTTTTACCTTTCTCCTATTTCTCCTGCCAACATTTTTTTCTACTCCTTTTTATAAGTGACTTATTTCTAATGTTTCTATGCCACATCCTTCTCTTTACATGTATGTAATGATTTTCATATCAGCCCTTTACCCATCACTTTCTTCATTCACACTTCTAAATACTTATTGAGGTCTAGTATGTGCCTCAATTTAGGGAATTAAGATAATATGACTCAGACCTTGCCTTCAGGAATTCTCCAAACTGAAGAGACAGATACATAAGTTAACCAATCATTAAACATGTAGGAAGTGCAGTGATCCAATTAGATACATGGTTTTGTAGAAACCCTAGGGAACCCTGGTGTGTGTTGCTAGAGGGTAGCATCAACAAAAAATGTCTTTCTTTTTCTTTTTTAGCTTTATTTTTTATTGTTGACACTATTACAGATGTCCCCATCTCATCACCCCTTTGTCCTACCCAACCCTACCTCTCCTTCACGGGCCATCACCAAACTGTTATCAGTGTCTATGGATAATGCAAATGTTATTTGGCTAATCTCTTTACCTTCTTTCATCCAGTTCCCTATCCCCTCCTTTCTGACAGCTGTCAGTGGGTTCCATGTATCCATGCCTCTGGTTCTATTGTCTGTCAGTTTTTGTTCATTAGATTCCACATCTGATGGTATTTTCCTTTCTCTGATTAACTTATTTCATGTAGGATAATAATCTCCAGATTCATCCGTGTTGTTACAAAGAGTAAGAATTCTTTACTGCTTCTGGCTGCATAGTGCCCCATCATATAAATGTACCACAGCTTTTTTTTATCCACTCATCTACTGATGGGCGCTTGGGCTATGAACATATGTATGGCTATGTTCTTATTGCTTCGTGTTTCAGGATTCTTAGGATATACTAGTATCCTCAGAAAGTGGATTGCTGGATCAAAAGGTAGCTCCATTTTTTAATTTTTTGAGGAAACACCATACTGTTTTCCACAGTGGCTGCGCCAGTCTGCATTCCCACCAACAGTGCACTAGGGTTCCCTTTTATCCACATCTTCACCAGCACTTGTTGTTTGTTGATTTATTGATAGTAGCCATTCTGGTAGGTGTGAGGTGATTCCTCATTGTGGTTTTAATTTGTAGCTCTTTGATGATTATTGATGTTGATAATGTTTTCATATGTTTATTGACCATCTGTATGTAGTCTTTGGAAAAGTTTCTATTCAGGTCCTTCACCCATCTTTTTTACTTGGATCCTTTGTCTTCTTGGTGTTGTTATATAAATTCTTACTGTATTTTAGAGATTAACCCTTTATCAGGTGTATCATTGGCAAATATATTCTCCATATTGTGAGTTTCCTTTTCATTTTGAGATTGATTTATTTCCTGTGCAGAATCATTTTAGTTTGTTTATTTTTTCTTTGTATTCCTTGTCCGAGGAGATATATTGACAAAAAATATTGCTGTGAGAGATGTCTGAGATTATACTATCTAAGTTGTAATGGCCTATCAAGAATACCACTCAAGGAGGACAAAAGTGATAGGAATGATAGGAAAAGGGCATTTGGGGGACTCCATGTCTGCATACATACTATTCTATCTCCCTTTCATTTTCTACTGGTATTCTTTTCTATGTTACAGATTCCTCCAAAATGCACTTGCTCTCCATCTATCCATCCTATTACCCTCCCTGCTTATTTTGAAATATATTTAATTTGAATGGCAAAAATAGATGTGATTCAAAAAATATTAAAATTTTTTGAAAGAAGTGAAATATACAAGGCAAAAAAGGAAAACAGGTTTGGATGTAAAATAGCAATGAGATGAAATTTAAACATAAAAGTGGATGTTAACGTTACCTTTGTCAAGAGTAAGGAATAAATTTGACTTTAAGATGTTTAACTAAAAGAAAGTGATTTGAAATGATGAAAATAACTTAAAATATAATTATATGTTTTGGGAAAGCACAGCAGTTTCTGATTTGCAAGTTTACAATTCATTTTGTATTCTTAACCCAGAGCTCAGGATTTTGCATATGTGTTGTACCTGTTTTCCTTTCATGAGCTTTAATGGGCTAAAACTGATCACTTTTCATTCAAGTGAATAATATCTGGGCCACAGGAAATTGAAAGTAAGTGGTGATTAAAGGAGTTCTCTGGAATATTCACAGTGCATAAATTAGTTTTATAAATGATGTAAAACTAGTAAATGGGCAAAATAATGTTCAGTTTGAGATTACAAATGAAGTTAAGGGGTAGAAACTAGCTTTTCAAATTATCGAAAAAATTAATATTAATTTGTTCATTACTGAGCACTGTGATACTTCTGATGAAGTTAGGTGGGAATTATGAAAAAATGAAATAGAGATGGTGTAACCTGCAATGTTATTAGCCCCAAAGGGCAACGATAAATGCTTCCTTTTGTTTTCCTTTCTCAAAATTCTATTATAGAATGAATCAGAGATTGATAATAACTGACTTGAGAGAAAGAACACTGGGAACCTCAGGATATCACTTAGTCCCTGCTGGATAATACTTACAGATTTTTATGTAATGCTTCAGATTAATATTGAGCCATTTAGCACTTCTTAAACTTGTAAATTTAATTTGTTGTTCACCATGTATTTACATACACAATGCAAATAATATCTATTATTCATTTGGTAGGCTGTTTTTTATATATTTCTTAAAATTTTATAAAGTTAATATTGTGCACTAAAGAACAATGTAATAGTACATAAGAGCATATTAACGTAAGTCTTCTCTTACACAGTATCCTTCTCCAAATCTAAATTCTAAGATATGACCACTCTTAGCTATTTTCTATTTAGCTTTTATTTTAGTTACAAAGGGTTCGCTAAATATATTTCTATGCTATAACTTATCAGCTGTGATCATTGTTTTTTGACTCCCAATGAATTTATATCAGAGTTGGTTTTTGTTCAGTTGTATAGTTGGCCCCCTGTATAATTTAAAAAAGCATAGTTTAATAACAACTATTTTGTCAACCAATCATCAGCATTCCATAATGAGAGTAGGATTTGTCTGGACTCCCAATTTGTATGATGAGGGAATAGTACCTATTTTACCATTTTTCCACCTTTTCTGACTACCTCCTATCTTACCAAATCTTAGGAATGTATCTTGATTTTTACATTGCAATTTACTTTATAGCCATAATTACAGCATTTATAATTTGTCTATTGGCTGATTCTGTATGTTTAAATACCAGTAAATATTATTCATATTATTCAGACTATAAATATTGTTCATCATAATGAGTGATATGCTCAGATCCTGGTTTCTTTACAATGTATTTTAGGTCTTATGCCACTCAATGGAGAAATGCTTCATACACATAATTTACTTATCCATTCAATAAATAGTTATAGGGCATCTTCTATGGGCAGGCGCTGTTTCAATGCAAAGTGCCTGACCTCGCAGAGCTCATATTCCATTGAACAGAGACAAACAATAAAGAGTAGACACAATAAATAACAAAATTTGATCATATTTTAGAAAGGCACGGGGAAATGAAAACAGAGAGAAGAGCGAAGAAGACCAGTTTTGCAGTTAGAGTTCCAATTTTAAGTAGTGTGATCAGAATAGGCCTTATCTGAGCACAAGTTGAAGGTGACGGGGAACTTAAGCATGCAGCTTCTGCGGAAAGGGAGATTGAGGCAGCAGGCACAACTACAGCATACCTAGCTGCGGAGAGTGCCTGATGTTTGAGCCTCGGGTAGATATGAGAGGAGGTCAGAGGTGTGATAGGGAGTGAAAATCAGATTATTTGAAAACTTTGATTTTACTCTGCATATAATTGGAGGCATTTTAGGGTTTTGAATACAGATGTTTACTCTGTAGTACATTTTAAATGTACAGATTGCTATTGTGTTGGGTAAAAAATATATAAGAAGAAAGGATAAAAGCAAAGGCACCCATTAGAAGCTTTAACAGGAATGCAGGACAAACATGATGGGCTCTTCAACTCAAAGAATTCCATGTCTTTACATCTTTAAAATTTCCATCACTTTTTTTAAAATATTTTTTTGTTGATTTTTTACAAAGAGAAAGGGAGAGCGATAATTAGAAACATCAATGAGAGAGAAACATAGATCAGCTGCCTCCTGCATGCCCCCTACTGGGGGTGTGCTCAAAACCAAGGTACATGCCCTTGACTGGAATCAAACCTGGGACCTTTCAGTCCTTAGGCCAACGCTCTATCCACAGAGCCAGACCAGTTAGGGCTTGGTTTTATTTTCTAATTCTTGCATTGCACTTATTTTAATGCAGCTTTTTAATTTCAAGTGTTTTTTCTTGTTATTTAAATAATTGTTTTTTCTATATAGCATCATATATTTGTATTATGGACACATTGTCTTCATACAGTCCTTTTAACAATCTTATACAGACATGAGTTGCATAACAACATTTTGGCCAATGATGGACTTGTTGACACGAGAAATGTCTAAATCTGTAGAGAATGTCTATGACTTTATTTGAGCCAAAACTAATGACAATTGCTGGGAAGCAATATTTCAAATGCTCCTGAGAATAACAGGTTTGATGTTTCATTTATGCCTTTGAAATTAAGGAAGGAACTTAATGAGGATTACAGGAAGGTGGGAAAAAGCAAGGAGAAGATGGAATTACATGATAGTTAACAAGATTATATGCTTTATTGAGGATGGTTGTGCCTTCTAAAGGTCTTCTGGCATTTTAAAGGTGTGTTAACCTAAATGTTCAAGAACAATGGATAGGAATAGCTTAAAACCTTTCCCTAAATAAGTCACGGGCTTAGAACATGACTACACCATGACTGCCCAGGAATTTGTGATTTATTATATCACTCTGTTTTCATCTACAGACTGGATATAAGATCCCGGTCTCATGAATTATAATGGAGTGGAAAAACTCCTATCATCTAGTGACTTCATGGCTAGTGTAATATTGTAAAACAACACATTGTACCAATAATTACTATTGTGTTACAATTTCTATAATGTTAAGTACAGTAATATGCTCTACAGGTTTGTAGCCTAGTAGTGTTAGGGGCAAAAGTAGAATATTGGGGACTAGCTATGGTTACAGGAAATATTAGTCTGCACTATTAACCATGATTTCCTTGTGGTGGTTAAAAAAAAAAAAAAAAGAAAGAAGAAAGAAAGACATTCTAACCTGGCAGGGAGTTATAGGCCCTCAGGCCCTGGGAGTTAACCTGGGAATGGGTCCATTCTCATTCAAGACTTTTCTATTATTATGGAAAGATTAACAACCTTTTTGCCCAAACAATGGAGTCACACCACAGCCCAAGTTGCCTACTTCCCCATCCCTATTATCCTTGCTTCCCCATGTAATCTTTGTTCTACCCTATCTGCACAGTTGGTTTATGGAGGTGCTGAAGAGCAGATTTTTGTGCCTGACCTTCTACTCGATACTGCCAGCATTACTGGTATAAATGCTCATATATGATTCAATCCTGTCTCAGCTGCGTTGGCTCACATAGTGACAGGCAGTCCAGACCCATTGGTTGTCCCATTTCAGAAGCTATAGGCAACAGAATTTGTTACCCCAAAATGAGTTTCTTTGGCATAAGAATAATTTTAGGCTGATTAAATTTTAAGAAACAGAAAACATGAGAGAAGCTCTGAAAACCAAATAGAAGTTACCCTTTATAAAAACAGTTACATTTGTAAGGAAAATCATCATTTGTAAGTATTGTACCAGAAAAAGGGAGATGCCTTTATCTCTAGAAACTCTTATCTATGCTGAAGGCAGAAGGCAAGGATGTAAATCTTCATAATAACCTTACCTTTGTTTGTGGTGCTTCTCTATCTTCATAATAACCTTGCCTTTGCGGTGCTTCTCTTGGTAACCTCCCACAGATTCCCCTCAGCTGCAACATCATCTTTTATCTTAAACTGAAGGTACTATTCAAGGTGGTAGCTTCAGCCATGTTTTCCTGGGTCTCTTCCTTGTATATAGGCGCTATATATGCTTAATAAACTTTTGAGTTTCTCCTGTTTATCTTTTATTATAGGTACATCTTAGCCAAGAACCCAGAAGGGTAAAGGGAAAGTTACTTTTTCTCCCTATAGAGCAATAAGCCATACTATAGAGCCTAGGTGTGTAGTAGGCTACAGCATCTAATTTTGTTTAAGTGCACTCATGATGTTTGCACTATGACAAAATAGCCTAACAATACCCTTTTCAGAACACATCCCCCTGATTAAGTGGCACATTTATTTTGGTAAGTTTTTTAATGTAAACCTTGACTTTTTTGTTCTTTCGAAATAAAGTCAGACTAACTAGTAGAGCAGGGCTTCATACTTGGGGATAATAGAATCCATATTAGTGAATATATTGGTTAAATAACTTCACCAAACTAAAAGTAATAGAGAAAGCCTTCTTGGAATGTTACAGGAACCCATAGCACCAGGAAAGGACTTATTGGATGGTCCCTTGCTTCAGAGGAAGAGGGCTGCCCCCTACTCGGTTCTCATTTTCGTACACAAATAAACTCAAACAAATGACTCCAAATAATTGCATTGCATTAAAGCAAATTTATTAAGAAAGTAAAACATGCAAATTTATTAATGGAACAAGGCAAGCAAATCTGTCATCTTGCATGAAGCATGAATGGGCTCTCTCATCTAATCCACAGAGCCAGTGGATGGGGGGTTTATATGTAAGTATTTGTTTATTAAACTGATTTGAGTGACATTGGTCAACATGAACATATAGATCTTTGTTGTGAGTTTCTGTTATAAGATCTGTATGTTGCACCATGTGCTACCACTCAAAGTCAATTATCTTATCACCTTATATCAGGACCCACTTTTTCCATTTTGCTGTGTCTTTCTTTATTTTGTAATTTTCAGTATAGAGGTCTTTCAGGTTCTCTAAGTTTATTCCTAGGTATTTTTTTCTTTTGGTTGCAGTTGCAAAAGGAATTTATTTTTTGTTTCTTTTTCTGAAGTTTTGTTGTTAGTAGACAGTGAGGCAATGGATTTCTGTATCCTGTGGCTTTATTATATTTGTTTAATGTTTCTAATACTTTTGGAGTAGAGACTTTAGGGTTTTCTATATACCGAGTCATGTCACCCACAAAAAATGACAATTTGACTCCTTTATTTTTTTCCTAAATATATATTTTTTTTGATTTCTGAGAGGAAGGGAAGCATCAATGATGAGAGAGAATCATTGATTGGTTGCCTTCTGCATGGCCCGCACTGGGGACTGAGCCTTCAACTGGGCATGTGTCCTTATTTTTTTTTTAAATATATTTTATTGACTTTTTACAGAGAGGAAGGAAGAGAGACAGAAAGTCAGAAACATTGATGAGAGAGAGACATTGATCAGCCGCCTCCTGCACGCCCCACAGTGGAGATGTGCCCGCAAGCAAGGTACATGCCCCTGACCGGAATCAAACCTGGGACCCTTCAGTCCGCAAGCCCACGCTCTATCCACTGAGCCAAACCGGTCCCAGCTGGGCATGTGTCCTTGACCAAATCAAATCCAGAACACTTCAGTCCTGAGGTGCATGCTCTATCCACTGAGCCAAAGCAGCTTGGGCTTTATATATATATATCTTGATTTAGAGAGGGAGTTAGAAACATGGATAATGAGAGAAAAATCACAGATTGGCTGCCTCCTTCATGCCCCACTATGGTGATAGAGCTTGCAATGCAGGCATGTGTCCTAACCAGGAATCAAAAGGTGATCTTATTCACAGGTTGACACTCAACCAGTGAGCCACACCCCCTGGGCAAGACTGATAGTTCTTTATTGATGTTCTGTTTGGTTAATCTATCTAGAACTATCAATGGAATATCAAGGGTCCCAAGAATACTTGTGTTTTGTCCTATTTCTCCCTTTAGTTCTGTGTTTGTTTTATGTATTTTGGTGCTTCCTGGTTAGGTTCATATATATTAAGAAGTGTTGTGATTTCTGGATGTGGTATTCCCTTTATCATTATACAATGTGCATCTTTGTCTCTTATTATTTTGAAATCTATTTTGTCAGATAGAAGTTTGGCCACACCTGCTTTTCTGTGGATATTATTTGCTTGGAGAATTATTTTTCCATCCTTTTACTTTGAATCTACCTTTGTCTTTGCAGTTCAGATGTGTCTCTTGTAGGCAGCTTATGGTTGTTTTTTGATTCACTCTGCTACTTTGTGCCTTTTTATTGGGGAATTATGACCTTTTACATTTAGGGTAATTATTACTATATGAGAATTTCTAATAGCCATTTTATCTTTTGTTATCTGGTAGCTATGTGCCCCCACTGGCTCTTTTCCTTTTTGTTTCTGTTGTTTTTCTTTGGTAGTATTCCATACATCTTTCCTCTGCTTCCTCTTTTTCCTACTTTGGAGATTTTTGTGTGTTGTTACCATTAGGTTTATAAAAAATGAAATTGCATATATACCATAGTGTTTTGTTTTGTTTTGTTTTTCTTTTGAGTGCATCTGATCTTTATCTTCACTTGCCAGTTCACACTTTAGCCCTTTCAGCCACTCTTTAATATTTTTGTTATAACACATAGTTCCTATTTATGCTGTAAGTTTTTTGGCGTTCTTACCCACTGTGTTGCAACTTAATGTTCTTTGTTTCAGGGGAAGTTTTCTGGAGATAAAACCTTCAACTTCTGAATGTCTGGGGACATCTTTATTTCTCCTTCATATTTAAAGGATAATTTTGCTGGATATATTATTCATGGATGGTAATTTCTCTTTTTCAGTCATTTGAATATTTGGATCTACTTTTGCTTCTTGGATTTTAGGATCTAGTTCTTTCAATAGACTTTGGAAATTCTACTACACTATTTCTTTGAATAGACTCTCCATTGCCTGTTTACTCTCTTCTTCTTCCCCAATGCCTGTAATTCTAATACTGCTTTTTCTCATGGAGTCAGATAGATCTTGTTGAGCTCTTTCATTTTTCTTTATGCTCAGGTCTCTCTGAGTCTTCTCTCTGTGTCATTTCTTAATTCCTAGCTTCAATATCATTCATTCTTTCCTCAGTCTAGTTGGTTCTGTTTTCTATGCTCAGTAGCTCACTTTTAATCTTAATTGCATGTTTCATGTTCAGAATTTCTAATTGGTTCTTTTTAGAAAATTTTGATCTCTTTGGCAAATTATTCCTTTTATTCATTGATTTGTTTTCTGAGTTAACTGAATTGCCTGTTGATATTTTCTTGCACCTAGTTGAGTATTTTCAGAACTTTATTCTTGAGATTTTTGTCATTTATATCACATATTTCCATGTGTTCCAGCTTGATTCCTAGCGATTTTTCATTTTCTTTCTGGTCATTCTTGTTGCCTTTTATACGTTTCTGTCTATAGACTTTAAATTCCTCTGCTGGATCTATTGGTACAGATTGATTTTCAAGGTCCCCTTCTACTTTATGTGACTTTCCCAGAATTTGTGAAAAACGCCTGGAAATTATAACTTGCCAAGCCCTGAGACTGTTAGCTTTTCTGTTTAGGGAGTGAAATAAAACTGCCCTTTTTCCATTTCCCCCTTCCTTTTCTGCATTCTCTCTTTAGGGAGACTTTTAATCTTTTACTCTCAAGTGTCCTTGGTTTGGGGAAGATAATGGCTTGTTATTTACAAGCCAGCTGCAAGCTGTCCAAACTGCTTGGCCTTGTTTAATTTTTGTATGTCAGTTTCCCTGTTCCTCCTGCCCTGAAATTTTCCTAGCTTCTTTTTATACTCTAACAGAAACATAGGCATTTCATTATGGGGACCTTTATGATGATTTACATGATGAACCAATCCTTTGTTTTTATTTTCTCCTACATGAAGCAGATATCATATTTTATCTAAAGCACATATAAATAGGATTACACAGAAATTCAGTAACAGAATTAAAAATCAGAAGAAGCTGATCAACTTAACTTTACAATTTTTATTCACTGTTTTTTTTTTTTAATACTTTTAGTGATTAAGTAAGTCTTACAAATTTAAATGGGGGAGGTTTGTGGGGGAAATATACCTTTGCCCAGCCAGTGTTAATCAGTGGTTGAGGATCAACTTATGAACCAGGAAGTCACAATTTGATTCCTGTCAGAATTGCAGGGTTGAGGATCTCCAGTGAGGGGGAGGAGGATAAGGGACACATACAGAAAGCGGCCAATTAATAATTCTCACTCATCATTGATGTTTCTCTCTCTCTCTCTCTCTCTCTCTCTCTCTCTCTCTCTCTCTCTCTCCCCCCTTTAAACCAATAAAATATATTTTTTAAAATTAATAAAATAAAAATAAACTAACTTTAGACTGTGGAACTCACATTTTAATTTTAAATCCAAATACTTGTGAGTTTGTACTCAGGTGCACAACTGTCCTATTATATGTTGCCTCTAATGTTTTACAGAGTTATGCAGAATCTTTTTTTACAGGTGATTTACTTATCTACCATATAGACTCATTTTTAAATCATGATACTTTTATGAAACAGAATGTCTTTTACTCCTAATGCCTAGGTAGCACAATAACTGCTATTGGTGTGGCTCATCATCCTTTGCTGAAAACCCTCCTCTAAATCTGAGGCTCAGAAAATATATACCATTTTACATAATTATACCTTTGGAAATTACCTTTTCTGCCTGATGCAGGTTGAATGCTGCTGCTTCAGGTGTATGAATTATTCAAATTTTGTTACAGGTGGACAGACCATAGATACGGGAAAAACAAAACCCAACACACACAAAAAAAACAGTACATCATGTGCAAAAACACATTCAATGATATAAAATAATTTTACTGAACTTATATCTTCCACCAGTATTTAAAGCGAAGCAACACCAGAAAAAAGAAAACAAAGAAACAGTGCCATTTAAATAGGATTCACGGTTGCTAACTTGAACCCTGGGTATTTGGCATTGTTTTTCAGGGACTAGATGGGTGGGCTGTTTTGATTACCTCTGCTGTGACCCACACTATGCATTTATAATTGGGCTTCTGTAAATAACAGTTGGAGCTTGTTCAGAAAGGTTTTTCTCTGCCAAGTTTAACTAAGCTGTTTAGGGATAAAATCCTTGACCTTGTTCTCATTAACCCAGTGCTCTAACTAACTGAGTCAACTTGTCTAGTTTGCATTGGAGTGTGTGTGTTGTTTGCAAGAACACAGGAACAAAAACAAGGCATTAACACAATGGACACTGCAGCATTTTCATTTTAAAATGAAATGTTTCCTTGAGTGAGTCAGTATCAGCATTTCAATTAATTACTGTTAACCAAAACATTCAAATATGCACAAGGCTGTCACACCAGATGATGCTGTGATGTTAGGAATATCTCCACGCCTATGGTTTAGAAATGGCGAACTGTGAAAAATCAACTGTCTTTTTCTTGGGGCTATGATGTTTATCAAGTCAGATGCAGACTACAGAGGGGATAATCTGCTGCTGCCTGGAACACTGACTCTTAAGTCACTTAACTTTTTGTTACTTTTATTTTTTCATGAAACATGTCTTGACCTTTCTCAGGCCAAGATTACTCTGACTATTAGAATCTGTGTTTACTAGTAATTAGCTCTCCAAATCTGCCCTTAATCTCTCAAAACATATGTTCCACTTCTTATTGTGGCCATTGTTTACATTATCAAATAATTTAGTATTGACCCAATATGTTGCTTGGGAAATAGAGTTTGATAATTGTTTCTTACTTTGATTTGTCCTTGAAAAAAAAAAACAGTTATATGTAGTTTTCTGAACTATATATATAGTGATATCTAGTCCATCTTTACAGTGGATGGTGTCCTTTTGTTGAAAGGCTCATAAGCCAAAGTATGAGCATTTTGTACCATTTATCAGTCTGGAAAACTGTGTCAATTACTTAGGGCTAATTTTATTTTTTTTAAACTCATCAATTATTGGTTTTCCAGATGATTAGAAGAGGTGTTCTAACTTTCAGTTCTTACTAAACCAGAATGTGCTTTAGAAAAGTAATACAACTCTATTCCATTTGTGAGAAGAAATGGTTCTTAATAGTCATCATAAACTTGGTTAAAAATCACAGAACAAGATACACATAGGATCAGGAGTTTTTTTTCTGATTATATAAATACTTGTGATTTCCTTTCTGAAGGAAGGCTCATTGAAGACCTGCAACAGTGATTTAGCAATTCAGCTACTGCATAAGTTATCTTACTTAGCAAGAGTCACACTTCTCATGTTTAAAAGGCCTGCATGTGCCTTTAGTCTATCTTCTCATTTTATAGGTGAGAAGAGTCTCAGAAAGGTTGCAGGAAGCAATTTAATAATACAGTACATCTAGGGAGAATTCAAAACACTCATTCAGGCAACATTTTATCACTGAACACATTTGTGATGATCATTTTAAAAGTAGAATTTATTGTAACATTCATAGGCATGTTTCAATTAATTGGTCTTATAACTATATTATATAATAAGAGAGCAATATATATTACCTCCATCCTTTTCATTACTGGAAATGAAGAAGCCAAGTTGGTCAAGCCAAAATTTGCTGATGTTAATGTGAGTCCACATCCTGTTTCAAATAGTGTTTCTCTGTCTCATGAAATTGCATGTTAACAAAGTAAAAATTTCAAAAGCTTTCTCTTCAGGTCCATCCATGCTGTTGCAAAAGGTAACATTTCCTTCTTTTTCTGACCAAGTAGTAGTCCATTGTATTAATGTAACACAGCTTTTTATCCACTATCTACTGATGAATGAACCTGGAGAACACTAGTACTGTGCTGAGTAGAATAAGCCAGTCAGAGAAAGACAAATACCATATGATTTCACTTATATGTGGAATCTAATAAACAAAATAAACTAACAAACAAAATAGAAACAGACTCATAGCTATTAGAGGGAAAAGGGTGGGGAGCTGAGTGGAAAAAATGATTAAGTAAATAACAAAAAACATACCAGTATGGTCATTTCCAGAAGGAAAGAGGGTGGGGGAAGGAAGGAGAGGGTAAAGAGAGGATAAATGGTAATGAAAAGAGATATGACTTTGGGTGGTGAACACACAATACAGTATACAGATGATGTATTATAGAATTATATACCTTAAACATATAATTTTATGAGCCATTATAAGTCAAATAAATTCAATTAAAATTACTTCCTGTAATTGGCAAAAATAGTTTTAAATGCAAAGTTATCACTGATTCCTCTATTACAGTCTAAGAAAAAAAATTGTAATCCCACAAGCTCCTGGAAGCTATTGTTATTTTGTTTCAGCATTATTTTGCTGGGTTATGATTTTAAGCAAACATGGGGAAAAAACGTGGCTGAAATGCTTTCCTAAAACTTTAATTGAGCATCTGGTTTAAAATAAGTTCTGTTCTAATTACTAGAGGTGTTTAAAATAAACTCTAAGCTTCTGAAGTATTCAAATCATAACAAGCAAATATATTACTCAAACCAGACCAATAAAACAGCTGGATATGGATTAATATCAACGTTCTGCACTGTTATGGAAAGACAATGAGGGGAGTAACTCATTATTTTGAGGAAGTCCATGTATATTAAACATGAACAGTAGTAGAAATTAAACATCAGATGTCCAAGAATGCATCAGTAGGCAAGGAAAGAAAGAAATCACAGGCTAAGAAAACAGAAAAGGCTAAGTAATGGAAATAAGAATACAAGGTCATATAGGAGTAAAGGAGTCCACCTATCGGCATAAAAGGTCTATGGTGAGGAGTGGTTGAGTATGCAGGGTAGGGTTGGGTAAGTGGAGGCCATCTGTATGCCTTGCTATGAAGCTAGCTTGATATGTGTGTGTGCTCCTGTTTGTGGGTGCCATGTTGTTGTGGGTGGCATGTGTATGTGGAGCAAACACAGTTCCCCTTCTCCTTAAAGTAGTTTGTGGCATATAATCTTTCATGCATCTCAAGTGGTAGAGCAACGTGTGCTTTTCTTGGTACATGTTAATACTGAAGAATTTGAAGGAAATCATGAATAGAGATGTTTTTTGTCATAGCAAAGGAAAAGTTCTGATTACCCTTGTACTTTTTCACACAGGTTGAGAAATTGCATATATGTATTCTTAAAGAATTGGCGATTTTATGTTTGCTTCTTATTTAGGTAGGTTAGTATTAAAGTGAGAAGAACCTTGCAGATGAGGGTTGAACATGTCATCAGCTGGTCCAAGAAAATTCAAAGTCAAAAATTAACTCTTCACTGCTCTAAAAAAAATCATCTAATAACAACAACAATAAAAAAAAAACAGAGCAAAGATATTGTATATAACTTGGAGATTATTATTTTTGGGAGGGGGATGTCAGTGAAAATATTTAATCAAGCTAAAATATTTTAAGTTTTGTTTAATATTATTTTCTTTTTTCAATTGTGGTTCTTTATATTGTGGTTTATCAAATATGGAAGCTTTGAAATTTGAGATCTCTACGATTATTTGTCGTTTGGTCTTCACTGAATTAGAGCTCAGATTTATACTCTTTTATAGTAGAGTCCCATTAGCATCTTATAAATAATGCAAATAAGGATGAATCAGTAAGAATTCTGCCAAAGTTCACTGCTTATTTTTAACATATTGGTATTTACAAATATCTCAAGTTAGTCTTTATATAAACTCTTTTCAAAGTACTGTTATGAGTACTTAAGACAATAATTCACATTTTAAATTACACAGAATAATGTCAAACACAAATTGCCTATAATTGTTGCAATTTCCTCTAGTTTGGCATAAAAAATAAATCTACATTTCTTTTC
This sequence comes from Lasiurus borealis, assembly GCA_004026805.1. Lineage (NCBI taxonomy): Eukaryota > Metazoa > Chordata > Mammalia > Chiroptera > Vespertilionidae > Lasiurus > Lasiurus borealis. Next base: position 18,321 of record PVJN01020480.1, read on the forward strand.
CTTAGTAACCCTGATTTTTCCATCATTACTAAGAAAACTGATAAATTCAGCCTCTTACATTCTTACAATAGCTAGGATATAATCAGACTAATTATTGACTGTTTCAGGATTCACAATTCTTATGTTTGGTGTTCTGCAGTGTGAAAAAAAATGTAGAGCAGACTGTCCTTAAAGAGTGTCCATGACAAATGGAAAAAGAGAGGACACATCTATTAAAAAATATGTTACGAAGTAAAGATGAAATAAGCAGAGAAGGGAGGCATAAGCTGTTTTTGTTTGTTTGTTTGTTTGTTTTGGTCAGGCCGAGGATTAAGGATTCAAAGATCAACCATGGGTAAAATTCAGATCAGCATCAAATGTTTAGGCTTTCAGGCTGCACCCCTAAGGACCCAATCAATTGGCAAATCATCCTTGTGGCCAGCCAGTGCTCTCTGAACATCAGAGAATTTACTGGCATCAGTGGAAGAAAATTAATGTTACCTAAATATTTTCCATGATATCTTTTTTTTAAAATCCTCACCTGAGGATATTTTTACATTGATTTTCTAGAGAGATTAGAAGGGAAGGAGGAGAGAGGGAGAGAGAGAAACATCAATGTGAGAAACACATCAATTGGTTGCCTCCAGTACACAGGGCTGGGGCGCAAGTTTCCTAGCCCCTAGGTACATACCCTTGACCAGGTATCAAACCTGTAACTCTTCAGTCCACAGGCCAATGCTTTAATCACTTAGAAAACCAGGTCTTCCACAGCTTTCTTTTCTCTGTGGTGGTCATCTGCTTTGGATGAAGAGTGTCAATAGTAGAAGTTTCCTAAAAATGTCAGCATTCCTGGCTTTCCAGATCTGGTCCTTGCCTACTCTCCTGCTTCTTTGCCTAGCACTCTGCTTAGGGAAATCACTGTTCTGGTCAAATTAGATGTCTTTTTCCTGGAGCAACTCAATTACTAGTGTGGGCCAGCCCCTGCCTTCTTTCCATTTGGCCAAGCCTTCCTCATTCCAGCTCAAGTCTACACTTCTACTAGTTTGCATTTAGCCTTCTGGGATAGATGTGTGCAGATTAAGACTTTCCTTCAAATAAAAACTGGTCTTAAAGTCTTACAATGATAGTGTAAGTCATTTATTTTGGCGTCATTTGCCATATTTATTGACACAATTGCAGCACATAAAATCATAGTCAACTACTTTGCTGAGTGTTTTGCAAAGGAGAAAAGAGTAATTTTGAAGTTAGTCTGTTGTCCTTAGAATTTGAATGCTTGGAAATCCAGTAGGATTCAACAACTCAATCTATTTCCCTGTGATTCATCTAAGAAAAATAAGTTGTTTTTTGATTTGTAGTGAATATAATATTGTGTTAATTACAATACTGCAGAGATAAAATGGAAGAGACATTAAAGGACTGATGTATTTATTATGCCAAAATATTTCCATTTCCAAGCAGAAATTTAACAAAACAGACATTTCTCCCTCTTCTATTCACTTTGTAGATGTGGTAGTACAATAACATCACATTATACTAACAAATTTCTAAATGTATTTTTTATGCCTGTGTTTTTTCTTTAAGTGTCTGTTTCTCCTTAACTTTTATCAATCACTCCTCTTTTCTCCTATTTTTTTTTCTTGTAGTCCTGTGTTTATGTAGATCATTTAATGTGGTATAAATGTATGTCACCAATTGGAGTTTTATATGAATTTTCTAAAGCACTGGCATCGTTGTAATTATAATATATACAAATACAAACAAAAGATGGACTAGGGTGTGCTGTCTTGGAGGCATTCCAGATTGGTATCCTTTTTGGCTCCCCACTTCTATACTCCGTATTCTAGGGCATTATAACACCTCAGTGAAACATAGTTTGAAAATTATTCATCTACCTAAAACTTTTATATATTTAACCATAGTGGTTTTATTCCCCTTACAGCCTTTTGTGTAAATACTACTCATAGAGATGTGGGTAATTTATATATAATTTGCTTGAGAAGTAATTATAAAATAGAATTGTTGGTCATATATTAATTGTTAATTATGATTAACTTCTCTGCAATAAAACTCTCAGCTAAATATGTAATATATAACATTTTTGTGAGTTGGTTTAGCAGTTTGGTTAAAATATAAAATACTTCATATCTGTCTGGGTTATACACTTATTAATGCCATATGGTTGATCATCTGTGTAGCTGTTTTCCTAAGTGATTTCAGACAGTTAAAGACACATTTTCTTTATAAAAATCCAGAAATAAATATTTTCCAATATAAATACAAATGCAATTGATTATCATTACATAATATATGTGTTAAGCCAAAGATGTCCTCTATTCAATTTTAAGGAATTATTTATTGAAAGATAAAAAAGGCATAAGATGATAAGTTATAAGTTCTAGAAGGTCATGTCAGATTCTTTTGTCTAAATCTCATTTTACAGATAAGGAAGATAATTCCTGTGTTTTAAAATTTAATATTTCTTATAGAGTTAATACTTGAAAAATGGTTAATATCCCCCTGAAGACCATTGCACTTCGGGGCTTTAGATTTAATGTGATATTTCACACATAACACAACTGTTGATAAATAAAGCATGCTGCAGTACTGTTGTTCTACATGGGTTGTGAGTGCTCATAAAGAATGACTTTGGTAAAATATATGTCATGACTGTGTTCATCTGTGGGGGACTGATTATTTTCTTTCCAAAAAAAAGTGAAGATATATTAGAAAAGAAATCCCAAAGGTTCCATATTGTCTATCTGAATAATATCCTTACTTACCTGCGGTGGTTTGGTTGCACTTTCAAATATGAATTAAGTAGTGTAGTCCTATGTTGAAAAAACTAAACTAAAAAGCAATAGATGAAAATGATTCTCCTGAATCAGAATAAGCTATTTTATATACTGAACACTTCTGCACTCGTTTTTTGTCAACCAGTAAAAGAACATGTGTATGTAGTTGTTTCTGAATTAACTTTATTTCCAATAGTTATAGATAAGCAATTGAGCAGCATGATCATAGGTGTTTATGTCTTTTGTGTGTGTTATATAACATATATTACATCATGTTATACTTTTTTTTTTCTGGGGTACACTTAAAAAGATCTCTAAAGAACCAGTTACACTCTCTTGTGGTCAAGGAGTTAAGATAATACAAAAGATCTTATATCCAAAGTGCAGGTTTTTTACATACCTAACCATTTTAAATATCAGTTAAATAAAGAATTTTTAAAAGGCCAAATAGGATATGAGAACAATAATGTATTTCCTTGAGTGAAAATTATTTTCAGAGAATTAGTTCGAAACAACCCATTAATAGACCCTACTCACAAAATTTATATGTCATTCTGAATGACAAACAGAACCCATTTTGTAGTTGTCAGACCAGAAAGCATAGGGTAGCTTTGGTTAATAACTGTTCTGCTTGACACCATTATTATGGGATATTTAAGATGCTCCACACTGTCTCCTGTTTATGCTCCTGTTTATATGTGAAAGATTCAGAGGTTCTTAAACCACTAGAAGTTGCTAGTTTTAATTCACCCACTTATTGTCATGGCATTAATTTGTCAACATTTTCAAGGTTGAAGCACCACTTGCATTAATTTTGCCTTACCTATTCTTGCAATTCAAATAGTATTCCTTCAATAATTTTCAGTTGGTGATATAACAAAGAATCAATGGAGAATTGTAGTTATCTCAACAGAAATGCCAGAGGTAATGTTTTAAGTCTTGCTACTTAGAGTTCTTACTACTGGCTCTCTAAGGCTTTATTTAGAACCTCTCCATTGGCTCCTGTGGTTAGGGCTAACTCTCTGGAAGACTAAAATATGGAGACAGTGTTTTGTGTCATCTTTACCCCCACCTGACAGATTTCATAGGACTAAGAGGAATCAGACACGCTCGGATTAGAACACTGATTCAGAAAAAAATGCAAAAAGCATATTCTAAAATATCTGTGGCTCTAGTATGTAATGTTATAGAAATGACTGCATTCTACACTCCAATCAAAGATCTAAATTCATACACATTTATAAAAAAGGAAATTCAGGCACCTATATAGTTTAGATTGTAATGTGTACTTCATTGTATTATAAAATCAAGATCTATACTGTTGAACTGAAAGAGGAGAGAAAAAATGTCCAAAGTTGAGATATTAATTTTTATTGAAGCATCTGGTAAGGCAAAATTACACTGATGAAGTTAAAGGCTCTACCAATTCAGAATTTGAAATACCCATTTCAGTTACTATATATTAAATTATAACTACTTTCTTTGACACCTTTAAGAAATCTTTATGATGATTTTAATGAAAGTCCCTTATGAAAATATTATATTTTATGTTAAAACTTATACCAAACAAGTACTTAAAATTATCTTTTATAACAGAAGCACATCTGTTTTATGATACTTTTTAAATAACGGCAGAGAAATAAGTTATCAGTTTTATTTAGGACAGAGAGTAAATTTCAATTTTTCTCTGAACAATGTGTGGAATTCTTTAAATGAATCCCAGTGAAATTACACTTGTTCTTAGACAATTGTACTGTAATTCCAATAGGGTTGTTTCTATTTTGAGAGTAAGTCTTTAGAACAACTGAAAATTACACTGAGTAAAATAAAGCCTAAGATCCAAGTGCTTAAACTGAGCAGTTAGAATCTATCCTCTAGGATACATAGGTCATCTGTGATTTCTGCCAACTGTTTGTATCATTAAATGGTCCTTCATAAGTGCTCCCTGGTGCATGCCATCCTCCTAGTATCATCTGTTCTAGCATCAGCTCATGGCATGAAATATGCACATTAGAGAAACCACGATGGATATCGAATTTGAAGACTCTTTCCAGTTGGATTGAGATGAGGGCATATGTCAGACATAGCACAGCCACTGCGACAACTCACAGGGTTTCCCTCCCTGGTTCTAACCCCAGGTTCTAAGATGCTTTGTTCTTGAATTTTGCATGACATATAGGCCTAACTGGGATGGTTATGTCAATAGATGTGTCACAGTGAATAAACATTGATTAAATGGTTAGCATTGCTGTGACCTTGGGCATCTTACAACTTCTTAGGCTACTATCTTTAAAATGAGTTTGGAATGTACTTTTATGCTCAACTTTAGCTCTAATACTTTCTGATCACCAAGATTCTAGGCAAAGACCTGTTAGTCACTCCTTCTTCTTAAACTATAAAAAGGGTGATATAAATGATTTTGCATTAAATTTACCATGAAATAGGATGAAAACATATAAGGCTTTATTTGGAGACTATTTAATTGTGTGTGTGTGTGTGTGTGTGTGTGTGTGTGTGTGTGTGTATTTGAGATTTTAGTACCTCACTTCCTAAATTGCTACATATGTTATGATGTGTGTGTATATGTAACTGTATAGATGGTAATATATATTACATACAAACATCATATATATGTATTATATATGGTGAATGAATTGAGAAAACTATATTTCTCTATAAGAGAGATTTTCTCCTAACATTTATAACTATTCACCTAGGTCAGAAGTGGCAAAATTTTTCTATAAAGAGCCAGATAGTAAATATCTTAGGCCTTGCAGACTATAGGGTCAGGTCTCAGTCATAACTATTCAACTCTAATGTTGTAGCATGATTAGTCATATATAATACATGCATGGATGGGTGTGGCTGTGTTTTTATAAAGATTTATTTAGAAAAAAAGGTGGTGGGCCGAACTTGACTTATAAGCCATAGTTAACTCCTGCTCTAGGTCATATGAAAAAGGTTCTGAATATATTCTCACACTAATGAACTGTGCCTATTGCTATTGTGGCTTCATTTCTAACATAGCAAACAATATCTAGAGAGATCACTTACCTATAAGATGCTGATAGTATTTTCCTTTTTACACATAAAAAAACATGGAATACTAGGACAACTATCCCTGCAATAATTCAGTATTATTCTCAAGTCTAAGGAAGCATAATTATTAAATTAGAAAGTCATATACTATGATTTAGGCCTGCACTCTTCCATTCTGTAGTCCTCACTAAGTGTGACTATTTAAACATGATTTTAGTGATTTCATGTTGGATAGCATGGGGAACATGTTCCTTATTGTAGAAAAATCTACTGGACAGTGATGATACTGGACTAAAACTACACATCCTACCATTGTAGATGAAAAGGCAAACATTCTCATAGAAGTGAAACAAATTTTAAAATTTCAGAATCTATAATTATTCGGTTTCAGACTTTCAAAGGTTTCTGTTTAATATTATTACCAAAAATATTTTCTAGAGAATTGCTTCACTCCCTTGGATTATTCAAAAGGAAATCCCAATTCAGGGTCTATGTTGTAAATGTCACCCATCAAAGCTACTCAATTGAATTGCTGACGCCCCCAAATTGCTTCTTGTTGACTTGTACTATCCAGACTTTATTAAATAATTTTAAGAATAATTAATTAACAAATCTGAGCTTGTATGTCCTATAAGGTTGGTGCCTTTCTTTTCCTCCATAAATATATGAAGCAATGCTATATATATTTTACATATAGTATAATATGCATATATATAATTTTATAATTACTGTTTCTCTATAAGCTCACTTCACTTCTATCTCAAGGCATTAAAAATAGTTTCATTTGTATTTATATATATAATGACGGGCCCAAAGAAACTTGAATTAATACACATCTTGGCTCATAAATGGCTTTTATAAGTTCATAAGTTCTCATTATGGAAATGCTTTAGAAATTTTAGAAAAATATTGAAATTCCAAAGGAAATACACAGCTGGCTTTTTTTAATGTAGTAAAACAGTTTTGAATCAATTATCCACAGTTTCTAACATATAATCAAGAATTTTGAAAATATTTAGATGTTGAATTGCCAAGCTATTAGCGACAAAGAAATTTGACTAGACATCCATATTAATAAACACCTGCCATAATAGTATAACAGATGTTTTGGAAGTACAGCTAACCCAAAATGTAAATTTTAAAATTTTGGTGATATTTTTGCAATATGATACCTCAATTAATTTTCATGACCTTATTTGTTTTACTAAAATCCAATTGTGGAAATAACTTTTCTCAGTTTCAAGTATTTTTTTTTAAATGATAAAAATATTATCTATGAAAGCAAAGTATTTAACAAACATTTAAAATTATGAGTCAAAAGTACATTAACAAACACTGATATGTAGTGTGTGTGTATAAATTACATATACATATCCTGTATAATAAAAGGCTAGTATGCAAATCGATCTAATGATGGAACACACTGGTTGCTATGACACACACTAACCACCAGGGGGCAGATACTCAATGCAGAAGTTGCCCCCTGGTGGTCAGTGTGCTCCAACAGGGGGAGCACTGCTCAGCCAAAAGCCTGCTCATGACTGGTGAGCGCAGTATTTGTGGTGGGAGCCTCTCCCACCTCCACGGCAGCACTAAGATGTCCCACTGATGGCTTAGGCCTGTTCCCTCAGGGAACCATTAGTTGAAGATCCCCTGAGGGCTCCCAGACTTCAAGAGGGCACAGGCCTGGCTCAGGGACCCCCCTCCCGAGTGCATGAATTTTGTGTACCAGGCCTCTAGTATATTCCATTATTTAGGATTTAGTATTTTAAAATTTATGATAATTGAAGTTTAATACATATAATTTTAATTTATACTCATATATGTAAATTCTATAGATTTGTCATTTTTTACAAAAAGCTTATTGTTGAACTGATGCACTCAATATAATGTTCCTACAATATAATAAGCTATCAAAACAAATATATTCTCTTTCCTATGGAAGCATATTTTATGAAAATGATATTTGAATAAATGTATAAATAAGCAATCTTTATTATCAGTGAAACAAATGCATGAATAATACTAAAAAAAGTATTTACTCTTGAGCTGAGGGGATATTCTAGTGTATAAATAAGTTTTTTTTTTTTTAATACAACTACAATTATGGAAAATTTTCCAATGCAAATTTATAGGATAATTAGGGAAGTATATATTTAATAAAGTGTCTACTAGTTCACTATGCCAGTATTGAACTATTGGTCTTAAAGAATTCTAACATTATATGCAGATATTAATAGCATTAATAAATCTCTCTAGAAATTTGAAGTACACAAAATACCTCCATACTCACTACTAACCCATCTAACTCAGGAAGTTTTTTCATGAGATGAATAGGACTGACATTACTACACCCTTTTAAAGATGTTTAATCTGACCTTAGAGAGGTTAAGTATATAATGACTGCCTGTGATTTCTGTCCCCACCTCACCTCGTAAGATTGCAGCCCACTGACAGGGGCAACCAGATGCCTGATGTTAACAGCATCAGTTTGGGCAGAGGCAGACACTACTTGTTTAATGTAGTAGAAAAATCCAAGGATCGTGATAAAAATAAGCAACTAACAGAGCGATGTTATGGGTGCTACCTAAGGCTAAACACAGCCTGAAAGTTGTCTTTAGGGAGACAAATCTTGGTTTATAGAGAGTGGATATATATACACACTTCAGTCGTGAAAAATTAACCATAGTGAGTGTTTCAAAATTGATTATAACATGGAATTTATAGAGCTCTTCACTTATTAACTTATTTTTACCCACAATCATGGTTAAATGTGGAACATCCAGTTCTGAGTTAAAGCTCCAATATCATCTTGCTGTAAATGTAATTCTAAGTGATGGGCCACCAGACTTCCACAGCCTGTTTTGCACTCTGTCAATTCTGGTGGCTGGTCATACAAATTTGGCCTCAGTGTTTTAAAATCCCCTCCTCCCTCCCTTAGCTGCTGCTTGTCCCTGATTTATCTGTGAGGGCTCAGTTTGTTTTTCCAGCATGTTCCTTTGTCCTCTTGGTAGTGGAGGTGAGGTGTGGTGAGAATACTCTGCCCCTGTGCTTCTGCATACCAGCCCTAAATCTTGATTACCCTTATCAGGTTTTTTCCCACTTTTTTTCCCCTTACTCTCTAGTTTGACTCACATACAGCCACCTTCTTCGTCCCTCTCATATAATGAAGGTATGCATGTCTTTCTTCTTTGCATGTTTATTGTTCAGTTTTTAAAGTCCTCTTTCTTCTGTATTCTAGGATGTATTTTTCAGAAAATACAGTGGTGTCTTAAGTGTCAAATATCTGAATCTATTCTTGCAGGATATGCATTCTGTGTTGCTCTGAAAGACCTTTAGGACAAATGTGAGGAATTTGGCAGATGTGTGCTCAATTTCAAGAAATAGCTAGCAGTTAAAGCTGCCAAACTAACAAAAATAAACCCATCCCAGGGAGGCAAGGGCCTGTAATGTTCAAATACTCATCAGAAATTAGAATCTATTAGTTACAGAGGTTGTAGAAACTATTTCCACAATTGAGAGAACCCAGCCTGACTACCAAGTTCCATTCGGCTATGAATTAGTTTCTGTAATTGTCCAGTTCAAAGGTATATGCCATTAGAGAGTGCCATGACTCGTGTCCACTTGGATTGTTTTTCACTCGCTTGCCTTACCTAGTTTATGTTTTAATATCATTATTTAGGTTTAGAGTACTTGGCGAAAAGAGAAATAACTTCCTTTGGAAATACTCTGTGGCTCACTTACACATTTCCAGCTGGACTTTCAAATGCAAACATTATATCTTTTCTCTTATCCATTTTATTTATTGCTATTGTTTGCCTTCTGTTAATTCTGAACTTGGTACAGATATTAATTATTTTCTTCTTTAATATTCTTCTCTGCTCTAACCTAGTATTTGATGATATTTACTCAGTTTTATTTCGATCTTACTATTATTTGAATATTAAACTATCTTATTTTTTTAAAAAAATATATTTTTATTGATTTCAGAGAAGAAGGGATAGGGAGAGAGAGATTGAAACATCAATGAAGAGAGAGAATCATTGACCGGCTGCCTCCTGAATGCTCCCTACTGAGGACTGAGCCCACAACCCTGGCATGTGCCCTTGACTGGAATTGAATCCAGGATCCTTCAGTCCGCAGATAAATACTCTATTGAGCTAAACCTGCTAGGGCTGAAACTAGCTTATTTTTTACATGCTTATTTGCTTATTAACTTTACCGCATTCCTATTAGATTTCAAGCATGAAGGATGCAAATCTCTATAAGACATCCTGGTCTATAGTTAAAATGCACAATAGTTATATTTAATGAATAAATTTATAAATAAACAGATAATTAAATATACTCCTTTTCTACTTTTGCATCCATGCAGCTAAAGATAATAAGGAAGGCAGTCTTTCCAAAAGGTCTTTCAGTTGGAGTGACATTTCCCTAGAGTAGGGACCTTGTCTTGTATTTTTTAAAATTGATTTTAGAGAGAGGAAGGGAGAGGGAGAGATAGAAACATCAATGATGAGAGAATCACTGAACAGTTGCCTCCTTCATGCCCCTTACCAGGGATCAAGCCTGCAACCTGAGAGTGTGCTCTAATTGGGAATCGAACTGGTGACCTCTTGGTTTATAGGTAGACACGCTCAACCACTGAGCTACAATGGCAGGGCCCTTATTCATATTTTTGTCTATGTATGATATTGTCTAGCAAAGAACCTCATACGTAACCAATAGCCAATAATGATTTGTTAATTGTGCAAATCAACACACTTCATGGGAGAGAAAGAGCATTTCCTAAAAAAACTTAGAAAACTGGAATCCTTATGATTAAAGACAGGAGAAGGAGGGGTTGAGTTTGAGAATAAAAAGAACTGGCAACCTGGGATAGCATATGCGTAGGGCAAGAATCAGAAATAACAAGTTTTACTGACCTCCTGCTCTGCTAATTTCTGAATGTGTTCACTAGATTGGGCCAGTAGCTCATATGAATATTGGTATTTTCTTTTGTAATTGGGGTTGACAGTCTGTCATTCTATGCTGCAGGTTTGTTACATACATCAAAATAAATAATTTGTAGAAAAGTGCTCTTTAGTTTGTACAATACAATTGAAATTTACTATATGGGTAACATTAAACCAACAGTGCACTAAGGTTCCATTTTCTCCACATCCTCACCAGCACTTGTTTTTTGTTGATTAATTGATGAAGCCATTCTGGCAGATGTGAGGTGATATCTTATTATGGTTTGAATTTTCTTTTGAGCATATTTTTATCTATCAATTGACCGTCTCTATGTCCTTTTAGAAGTATTTATTCAAGTATGTTGCCCATTTTTAAATTGGATTGTCTTGCTGGTGTTGACTTGTATAAGTTCTTTATATACTTTGGGTATTAACTACTTGTCAAATGTGTCATTGGTGAATATGTTCTCCCATTCAGTGGGTTTCCTTTGCATTTTGTTGATGATATATTTTGTTGTGCAGGAGTTTTTTAGTTTGATATAGTTCCATCTGTTTATTTTTCCCATTGTTTCCCTTACCCTAGGAGATATATTAGATATATTACTATGAGAGATGCCTGAGATATTACTGCTATGTCATATTCTAGAATTTTCATGGTTTCACAATTTACATTTTAAATATTTTATCCATTTTGAGTTTTTATTCTTGTGTATCATGTAGGTCTCTTTATATTTCTATATTTATTTTATAATTTACATAATTTAATATTAGCACAATAGTATACATGTGACATAAATATATAGAGAGAGACAGAGTGAGGAAGAAGGTAAGACATGTGTTATCTCATTCTATGCTTGAAAGAGAAAGCTGAAAAAAATTCCCAAAGCAACCTATTTGCCTAAAACTGTGGATATTTATTTTTAAAGCACCAAAAGTTAAATATTATGAGGGGATGTCTTCAGAATGCCAGCTTCTGTATAAAATATGTTAGCTTTATTGGAACTGATCCCATTGGATAGTAAAAATATTAATGAGCTTATCATGTGGAAAAATATTATTATTTCCCATTAAGAAAAAAATAAATTATTCAGCAGCTGTGTAAGCTATATAAATGAATTCTATAAGCTCCCACTTTAGAGCTGCAAATTCTGATTTTATTCAGGCTAACATCCTATCATGGGGCTGTTTGTTTCCTATTTTTTTTTCCTTCCTAAATAATCTTACTTAATTGGAGATCCACGATCTCGCATTTCAAGGAACATTTTTAAAAATAAACCACTGAGATTTAGGGAAGAGTTTTTGGCAGGAGAGAATAGGAGCCATCTCAGTCAATATGCTTTAAAAAATAAATAAATTGGCAAATATTTGATGCCTATTTTTAGAAAGAGAGAACTGGCAGGCCATGAATGAAATAAACTCCCTATAGAAATGGGTGAAGGAGATCCAGGCTCTAATATGTTTTGACATTGAACCAAGGCTCACTGCTGGGGCACAACCAAAGTACCCAATTCTACCACAGAACAAAAAGGTCTAGAAAGTTAAAAAAAAATTTTTTTAAGAAATAAAGATGGAAGGACAAAAGAAAGGATAGGATAAATATCTAAACTTAGACTTCCTTTTATTTGTCTGTCTTAAATAATTTTGGTTGAATAAAAAAATCATTAAACATACAAGTCTAAAGTAGTTTATATGTGTGTGGTTTTTTTTTTAACATAGTTTAGTCTGATAGCAACATGTGACCCTGCAGACTGAGTTATTTAATATGAAAGCAGATCCAAACACCTCGGTATTGTATGGGTCTATATTATTCCAAAGCAAGGTATTTTCAGTGAGAATATCAGCACATGCAGAATGACTATGGATCACCTCGCTGGGCATGATGCTGGGCAACTACTGTTTTACAATTGTACTGCTTCACTGCCCTTTAACTGAAGAGGCATTAAGTAGGTTATCTCACGTAGCATTAGGTAAAACAAAAGGACTTGCCAAAACTGGTTTGGCTTGGTGGGTAGAGCGCCAGCCTGTGGACTGACGGGTCCCAGGTTCGATTCCGGACAAGGGCATGTACCTTGGTTGCGGCACATCCCCAGTGGGAGGCGTGCAGGAGGCAGCTGATTGATGTCTCTCTCTCATGGATGTTTCTAACTCTCTATCCCTCTCCCTTCCTCTCTGTAAAAAAAAAAAAAAAAATCAATAAAATATATTTAAAAAACACACACATTAGGACTTATAGAGAGACACAGTGAAAAATAATGTGCATGTGTAAACTAGAGAGGATCATTTCATTCAAATTTTAAAATAATACCCTTTTTAAAAAATCAGGTCACTGTACAATAATTTAATAAAGCACGTAAGTCAATGGAGAGAAGCAGTACTAACACATTAATGTTAAAACCAGCTGCATAAAACAGTGTATTTCAAGTCATACTCAATTTGAATAAGCCATCTGGAAATGGGAAGCTTTATAATGTAGTAAAACTTAATAAACTGTAGCTCTATCTGAGTAGATGAGGGGAGGGAGGGCATGCCAAAGACCTATGATGGTATTATCATCTTGGAAACAACAACAAGGCTGGATACTGGTGGCAAGCCAGATCCTTGGACCACTTGTGGATCCAACCTATTCACTGTGATAAATCTTCACTAAGTGGGTGGCACCTTCACCCCCATGTTTCTTTAATTGGACCTTAAGATAACATTGGGCTATGATTATCATAAGAAGAGCATAGGTATGAAAGCCTTAAGAAAGTCAAACATTAAGTAATGAAAGCTGAATTATATTCTTTTCATAAATTGAAAATGATTACTTTCTGAACCCATCGTGTTTGGGCTGCTATTAAAGAAGCAGGAGCAGCTAGCATAACACCGCAGTGTAAGGGGAGGCTGGAAAAAATGGCCAGGCTCTGTAAGAGATCGTGTATGTGATTAATGCTGAGGCCACTGCCAACAGGAATCAGAGGGACTCCCGCAGTCAGAGAGTGCAGTTGTATTTACAGTACATTGGCTTTGATTAATGTGCACACTCAGGGAGGTAATGTGTAGAAGGCAAGAAAAGACCTGTTTTCAAATGTTGGTGCCGAGTTCAGATTTTCTATTATATCCTGAGAGGTATTGATGACTAATGACTTACAATCTTATGGGGGGATGGGGAAAGGCTGGTGCTGGAGAACTTGCTTTCCTATGCACGAGAGAAGATAGGAATGGATTCCCTTGTCAATCCTTACCACCCATATGAGGCTGGAGAGCCACCACGGAAAAAATTATCCCTTACTTCACAGTTTCAGGAACCAATTACTTCCAAAGTTTTCTTAAGTGATATTAACTATAATCTTTTCTCTAAATGACCCCTTTAAGCAACAGGTATAGTTTCCGAATGTCTTGTGAGAATATTTTCCCGAGTTTTCAAGAACTGTACATCTCAAAGAAGCAATGAGTACTTATAATAAATATTTGAAAAACTCCCCCTCCTCAAAAAATAAAATCTTCCCCTATCTTTCCGCAAATAGGACTTCTTCCCTCTTCTTGCCCCCGGCTAGACTCTGACACACACAGTGGTTTGTGTGTTTTCTGTGTAGCCCAGGACAAGGACAAGGCATGTTAACATTAATGCTTGGTGGTTGGGCAGGAAATTCTTGAGTTGGGCTGAAGGAAAAACTAGAGTTGCTAGCTGCAGGGATGCTGATTCTCACTGCTCCTTCTAAAACGCAGAACTGGTGTCACTCTTGTATCTGTTATTCTCCTGATCTTTCTTCACACAGACTCCTTGTATTAGTTCCTATGGGTTTTTTGATGTGATATTAAAACAACTTGTTTAATTAATCTAAAATTGGGCTTAGATAATTGGAAATGATGTCTACTCATATACCAGTTTTCACCAGTGCTAGGATTCCCAACTGGCTTCATTGTGGTTTTGGGGTAACTTCTGATGGTCAATGAGGGGGTCCCACCACTGGCTCCATTTCTCTCTGAATCTAAAGTCAATTTGAGAGGGAAAAACAACTGTGACTTCCTTTTCCCTCAAAAGTATCTCTTTCAGTCCCAAGTAAAATGGGGAAAAAAATAAGTGTTAGGTTGTGGATTACAGACATTCAGTCAAAGAAGAGGCTATTCTCTTTATAACCCTTGGGATTGGTCAAATAGTGAAAGGATGATGCTTCAATAGGGCCCCACTAAGAACAATGGCTAGGACTCTCTTGTTATCATATATTTCTTTGTAGTATATGAGACATCCCACTGACTCAGTGCTGCCCATTAAATTACAGTGCTTCAAAATACATACTAACAGCCAAGACCGGTTTGGCTTAGTGGATAGAGCGTCGGCCTTCGGACTGAAGGGTCCCGGGTTCGATTCCGGTCAAGGGCATGTACCTTGCTTGCAGGCACAACTCCAATAGGGGGTGTGCAGGAGATGGCTGATCGATGTCTCTCTATCATTGATGTTTCTGACTTTCTATCCCTCTCCCTTCCTCTCTGTAAAAAAATCAATAAAATATAAAAAAATTACATACTAACAGAAAACCTGGGCTGATGCTTCTGCCTACATTTTTTTTAAATTGGCGTTGAGAGTGCTAATGACTTGAACTCTGTAAATTTAGACTAACCTGTATTCATATACCTTGAAGAAAAGTAAAGGGTTATTGGGCTTCTCTAAACTTCAGGGTTCTTGTTTATAGGGTGAAGATAATAGATGCTAGGAGCAGAACGAGGATGTAATTCAACATAAGCTATGAGACATATAGTTATGGTAGCATCCATGATGTGGAGGAAACTCCTGAATTTGCAGTGAACAACCTATACCACACTACTCAGCAATGTGGGGTGTTGGGGCTGAGTGAGAAAAATGAGTGATTTTACAGTTAGTTCCTGGAACATAGAAACACACACATTTGCTTGTATGTACATTTTGAATACAAAATTACACAAAAAATAATAACTTAATACTTAGGAAGAACTGGAGAAGGTTTATCATTTTACTAAACACAAAAATCAGCTGACCCTTCTTTGCCTTAAAAAAAAATACACTTCATTCTAATTTTATTGCTTTCACCTAAGTCAGTGGTTGGCAAACCGCGGCTCGGTTTGCTGCTCTATTGACTAATGAGTCTGCCAACCACTGACCTAGGTGTTTAGGGGTTTTTGGCCCTTCAAGATACTTCATAAAATCTTTCCCTGAATTTTACAGTCTTTACATTTGATACAACACTATCTAGTAGAAGGTAAATTAGGGAACTTGAGGGTTGAAGAACAGAGAAAAGACTTATGTCTCAGATTTGTTTAGAAAAGTAATTTTGGATTTGAGAAAGGGAGTTTCTACTCCCCCCCCCCCCACACACACGCACACACGCATACACATGCACATACACATACCATAAAAAATATAGCAATCATACTCTGTATGCATGCAAACAATAACAACATCAACAGCAGCAATAATAATATTACTAACTTTGAAAGTATTCTCCTTAGGATGTTCAGCCCTATCCTTTTATTATAAATATAACACTGAATAAGAAAGGCTGTTATCACCATGTACATAGTAAGATTATGTAATTTTTATTTTTAATAATAGACCATGTACATTGTAACAATTTTAAACCAAAAATAGAATTGTTTTTTTGCCCTAGTATAGTTCTTTTTTTTTAAATATATATTTTATTGATTTTTTACAGAGAGGACGGGAGATAGAAAGTCAGAAACATCGATGAGAGAGAGACATCAATCAGCCGCCTCCTGCATGCCCCACAGTGGAGATGTGCCCGCAAGCAAGGTACATGCCCCCAACCGGAATCGAACCTGGGACCTTTCAGTCCGCAAGCCAAACTGGTCTCGGCTAGCAGAGTATAGTTCTTATCATTTCAGCTGTATTGGTGAAGAGCCTTGGTACTTTCTCAAATTTTCCCACCTACTTGATGGCATCCAAAATTCTCTTCAAAGGGAACATAGATTTTGTTGCTAAAATAAGACAGGATGGTAGCACCCCTGGAAGTATGTGCAGAAATGCTATAAGTTCATAAAGCCTTCTTTTCATTTCTCCCTGTGCCCAAATGAAATGCATTTCCAGCCTTCTTTGCAGTTGTCTGGGTCTGTGTGTCTGGATTCTAAAATATTGGTCAGAGTAATGTTTCCTAATTCTTATCCTGATCCCTAAAGTCTCCTCTGATATCCTCAGTCTTTTCCTGTGTCAAATGTCTCAATGAAATGAACCCATCCACAGGTCATGATGCCTTCAAAAGTAGGTTAACTTGTAATAAAAGGAGCCTGGGTTCTTAAATGGCTATGTGGTATATAGCCCATCACCCACAGCACACCTTGCTAATAATGATTTAAAAGAGGAATATTCTTTATTGGGATAAGGACTAAAATATTTTGATGTTGTTCCTTATAATATGAAATAAGGAAAACAAAAATAAATATATATGGATATATATGAAATATGTAACCTATATAATAAAATACTAATATGCAAATTGACTGAACAGTGGAACCACCGGTCACTATGATGCACACTGACCACCAGGGGACAGATGCTCAATGTAGGAGCTGCCCCCTGGTGGTCAGTGCACTCCTACAGAGGGACCACCACTCAGCTAGCATCTGGGCTCACAGCTAGCAAGCATAGTAGCGGCGGTGGGAGCCTCTCCTGCTTCTGCAACAGTGCTAAGGATGTCCGACTGCCAGTTTACCGCTCCCCATGGGGAGAGGGTCTAAGACATGTTAGTGGGTCTAAGCTGCGAGATGGTGCAGGCCAGGATGAGGGATCCCCAGAGTACATGAATTTTGTGCACCAGGCCTCTAGTATGTGTGTGTGTGTGTGTGTGTGTGTGTGTGTGTGTGTTTGTGTGTG
>PVJN01020481.1:0-35940 GCA_004026805.1 Lasiurus borealis
GGGGGGGGGGGGGGGGGGGGGGGGGGCAGACCTATAGGAGAGGGCAGTTGTGGGAGACCCAGACCTACAAGAAAAGGGCAGTTGGGGAGAACCCAGGCCTGCAGGGGAGGGCAGTTAGGGGCAATGGGGCCAGCCAGGGAGCAGTTAGGTATTGATCAGTGGAGTGGTTAGGGTGTGATCAGGCTGGCAGGCAGAAGTGGTTTGGGGCAATCAGAAAGGCAGGCAGCCTAGCAGTTGGGAGCCAACAGTCCAGGATTGTAAAAGGGATGTCTGACCGCCTATTTAGGCCCAATCTCACTGGGCGAACAGACATTTCTCAAGGGGTCCCAGATTAGAGGATACAGGCTGGGCTGAGGGACAATCTCCACCCCCTGAACAAATTTTGTGCACCGGACCTCTAGTAAAACTTAAAAAGCTAATGTCTTTCCCAAGGCAACTCCCACCTTATACTTGGTATATGTGTAATTCTATATATAGAAGAGGTGGTATAACTTAAAAACTTACATACCAAAACTTACATACCAATTATTTCACTATAGACCATATTAATTCTCCAAGGAACATTTTCTGCATACAAAAAATTCAATTTCTTTTATTTCGTTTATGAAAGAAGAAAGCTGATAAGAAAATTCTATGACTAACTGAAACCGGTTTGGCTCAGTGGATAGAGCGTCAGCCTACGGACTGAAAGGTCCCAGGTTTGATTCCGGTCAAGAGCATGTACCTTAGTTTCGGGCACATCCCCAGTAGGGGGCATGCCAGAGGCAGCTGATCGATGTCTCTCTCTCATCGATGTTTCTAATACTCTATTCCTCTCCCTTCCTCTCTGTAAAAAATAAAAAAAATATATTAAAAATATATGTATATTTTTTAAAAATAAAACTCTATGACGAGAGTGATTGGGATTACTATCTACTTAACATTAAAAGATAACCGCCACAACCTATTCTGGACACACTAGGCTAAAATCAACAAAAGTGCAATAAACATAAAAGTTAACCCTATGGATAAAATTGGATTTTAATGAAATCAAGGTTTTTCCATCAAATTATTGAAAATGTTATCAGAGTAACACACATTCTTCCCCTCAAATACATATGCAAAAAAAGCTTCCCTTTCTCCAATTTGACATTGTTAAACCATAAATGAATCCTAAACTGATATTTAATTTCTTTTTGTGGTATCATCTATTACCTTAGCATTTCACAGGAATTTGCATAACATGACAGAGAACAGAAATAAGAAATAATGGGTGCTTCAATGCCACCCATATTATCTACTAAGACCACAGTATGAGCAACAGAGTGTAGATTCATGGTAGTCATTCCCTGAATAAAACTGTGTAGACAGAATCTTCCACAAACACAGGTGTTTGCAGTATCCAAATCTTGGCAAAGATGGAAAGGAATAATATGAGAGCCATATGGAATCCTATTGGGAAAAAAAAGTTTTAAAAATCTTTTAAAATATATTACTAGATTTAGAACTTAACATATTAGGATATGAATGATTGAACACAGAATTATAACCATAAAAAATAAAACTATTAATTAAATGACACAATATATTGTTTTATCTTACAAACTTGGTAATGGAGAAAATATTCCAAAAAATAGTATATGACATATTGTAAGACCAGTGTTTGTTAACCATCAGCATCTATAAATGCAAACTTAATTTTAAAATTTAAAATTTTGAGGTAGTTAACTGGTTAAATATATAGCTCTGTTATACAATTCTCATGATGGAAATTGGAGAATTAAGAATTTGTACTTGTGAAGAAACAGTTAAATAAATCCACATACTCTCCTAGGCATCAATTATTCAAAAGGAAATTTTAAACTGTGTAAAACAAATTTAAAACATTATTGGGGGCATTAGTTTTACTTTACTGGCTAAGAAAGTAAAGCTGTCCTCACTTGTTTAAATTATTCACCCTTCTGCTTTGTATTGGTAGCCAACGCAATTAAAATCAAGTCTAGCCGAAACCGGTTTGGCTCAGTGGATGGAGCAACGGTCTGTGGACTGAAAGGTCCCAAGTTTGATTCTGGTCAAGGGCATGTATCTTGGTTGTGGGCATATCCCCAGTGGGGGGGTGGGGGAGGAGGGGAGGTGCAAGAGGCAGCTGATCGATGTCTCTCTCTCATTGATGTTTCTAACTCTCTATCCCTCTCCCTTCCTCTCTGTAAAAAATCAATAAAATATATATTAAAAAAAAAAAATCAAGTCTAAGTCGTTGCCATCATCTACACAAAAAAGACAGTCTCTTGAGATTGCTTGCCTATTGCCCAACTTCTTCCCCCTAAATAAAACAATACCCCAGCACTTAGTTGTCTGTATACTACTGTTTCTATATGCTGGCATACATTAGGTGCTCAGATTTTTCTCAAAAAATAAATAAAACCCATTCTTATTTAAACCAAAGTTTAAAACCCTGTTGTTGTTGTTTTTTTTTTTTTAAAATCAAATAAAAAACAGTTGTTTACTTTTTTTAAGGAATTTGAAATTGGTCTTGTTTGGAACTTTTCATTTTTTCACATGTTACTTATTTGTTGCTTGTGTAAGTAACAATTTTCTAAAAAGTGTGCGGGCAACTTACAATAGCTAGGATCTGGAAACAGCCCAAGTGCCCATCAGTAAATGAGTGGATAAAAAAGCCATGGTACATTTATCACATGAAATACTATGAAGTAGTAAAAAAGAAAGACCTCTCACCTTTTGAGACAGCATGGAGGGACCTGGAGAGCATTATACTAAATGAAACAGTTCAGAGAAAGACATGTATCACATGATCTCACTTATATGTAAAATCTAAGTTACAAAATAAACTGATGTATGGAGTGGATCCAGACACATGGAAGCAGGGAACAGAGTGGGGAATCTCAGAGGGAAGCAGGGAGTGGAGGGTGGGAAGTAATCAACCAAAGACCTTGTATGCATATATGCATGGCCCATGGACACAGATAATTGGATGCTGAAGGCCTAGGGCAGAGGCTGGCTGGAGGGGGTCATTTGGGAGGGGGAGGAGAAAGGGGACATATGTAATACTTTCAATAATAAAGAATTACTTAAAAAAAAAAAAACTGTGCCAGGAAGTGTCTACCACATATTTAAACAATCTATTGGTTATATTCTAAGGCAGTGGTTGGCAAATTGAGGCTCGAGAGCCACATGCGGCTCTTTGGCCCCTTGAGTGTGGCTCTTCCACAAAATACTACATGTGGGCATGCACGTACAGTGCGATTGAAACTTCGTGGCCCATGTGTAGAAATCGTTTTTCGGCTCTCAAAAGAAATTTCAATTGTTGTACTGTTGATATTTGGCTCTGTTGACTAATGAGTTTGCCGACCACTGTTCTAAGAAAACAGTAATAGTTAAAAGCTGTGTCATCAACCTAACAATTTAAATTTTCATATATTTTTCTAATAAATTTGAACTTTATATTTATAACCAATAGGTAGAACAATTTACCAACAGATAGATAATAAGTATTATTCTCATGGCTTTAGGTTTATATTCTTTTTAAAATGGGCTGAAACCCAGCCGGCATAACTCAGTGTTTGAACATGAATCTATGAACCAGGAGGGTACAGTTCGATTCCCAATTAGGGCTCATGTCAGGGGTTATGGGCTTGATCTCCAGTATGCAATCCCCATTGATGTTTCTATCTCTCTCTCCCTCTCCCTTCCTCTTTAAAATCAATAAAATAAAAAATAAAAAAATCCAACAACAGGGCTAAAAACATGCAAAATTATACTTTAGTAAAGGTTTGGGTCACTTTACAGAAACCAGCATCAAGAGAGTCAAGCTTAAAAAATAATGTAGATACTGACAAAACCAGTTTGGCTCAGTGGAGAGAGCGTCGGCCTGCGGACTGAAGGGTCCTAAGTTCCATTCCGGTCAAGGGCATGTATCCTGGTTGCGGGCACATCCCTTGTAGGGAGCGTGCAGGAGGTGGCTGATCGATGTCTCTCTCTCATCGATGTTTCTAACTCTCTATCCCTCTCCCTTCCTCTCTGTAAAAAAAATCAATAAAAAATATATTAAAAAAATAATATAAATACTACCATGTCAAATCATTCATCACTAACGAATTATTTTTCTGACCTAATTATATATCACATCTTGATCATATATTTTCCCTGTTGAAAATCAGTCTATATTTTTTAAATCATTTAGCCAATTGGTTATGATCTTTTTAAAAAACATCAATGCCCAGACTGAGGGCAACCCAGACATGTGCCCTTACTAGGAATCAAACTAGCAACCTTGCTCTAGCTGGTTTGCTCAGTCGCTAGTGTGTGGGGCTGTGGACTTAAGTCAATAATCTTATATAATAAAGAGGTAATATGCAAATTGACCATCACTCCCAACACACAAGATGGCCAGCAGAGGAAGGCAGTTGTGGACGATCAAGCCAGCAGGGAAGGGGAATTAGAGGTGACGAGGCCTGCAGGGGAAGGCAGTTGGGGGCAATTGGGCTGGCAAAGGAGCAGTTAGGTATTAATCAGGCTGGCAGGGTAGTGGTTAGGAGGTAATCAGGCTGGCAGGAGAATGGTTAGGGGGTGATCAGGCTGGCAGGCAGAAGCTGTTACGGGCAATCAGGCAGACAGGCAAGCAGTTGAAAGCCAGCAGTCCTGGATTGTGAGAAGAGTTCCAGATTGGAGAGGGTGCAGGCTGGGATGAGGGACACCCGCCCCCTCGTGCACAAATTCCATGCACTGGGCCTCTAGTTGTAATATTTCTCATTTGGACATTATTTTCAAATTTGAGTGTGTGTGTGTGTGTGTGTGTGTGTGTGTGTATACACATTCATCTACATATTTCAGAAGCAACTCATTACCAAAAACACCATTTAGAGTTTCCCTCAAATCAGTGATTGTAACCCTAAATCATCAGTATCACCTTTGGAGATTTAAAAAAAAAACATGTAACATAGCCCTAACTGGTATGGTTCAGTGGACAGAGCATTAGCCTGCAGACCAAAGGGTCTCAGGTTCGATTCTGGTCAAGGGCACATACCTTGGTCGCAGGGTCCTCCCCAGCCCCCAACCTGGTTGGGGCTCCTGTAGGAGGCAACTAATCCATGTATTTCTCTCACATCGATGTTTCCATCTTTCTCTCTTTTCCACACTCCCTAAATATCAATGGAAAAATATCCTCGGGTGAGGATTAACAAACAACAAAGTAATATACAATAGGGGCCCATCTCTGGCAACTCTGAACTAGTTGATCTGAGGTTGAATTTAAGCATTGATATTTCTCATCTCTATTATTTAAAACCTCATTCACAGCTAAAGATAATATTGATTTTTAATTGCTAGATAAGCAAATTTCATATATTACAATAAATATACATAAATGTTAAATATTTATTGAGACTTATTATGAGCCAGGCACTATTCTAGACACTTACATTTACTGTCATTTAGCAGGTAATTTTTAATTGCTAATAAGAGTCAATGCCAGTGGTTCTTGAAGGATAGTCCCTGACTAACAGCATCAGCATCTCCTTAGAACTAGTTAGAGATGCAATTTTTTAGTCCTAATCCAAATTTTGTGAATAAGAATCCAGCAATCTGCCTTGACTGTTGTGGCTCAATAAGTTGGGCATTTTCCTGTGCACAGAAAGGTTGCCAGTATTTTTATACACACACACACATACACACACACTTTTTCTCTCTCTCTCTCTCTCTCTCTCTCTCTCGCCCAGCCTGAACCCTCTCCAATCTGGGACTCCTTGGGGGATGTCTGATAGCCGGTTTAGGCGTGATTCCTGTGGACATCCCTCTCCCAATTCAGGACCACTGGCTCCTAACCACTCACCTGCCTGTCTGCCTGATCACCTCTAACTGCTCCCCTGCCAGCCTGATGGCTCCCAATTGTCCCTCTGCTGGCCTGATCACCCCCAACTGCCCTTCCCTCCTGGCCTGATTGCCCCTAACCACTTCTGCCTTGGCCCGCCAACATGGCTTTGTCCATAAGGTCTCTGGTCTAATTAGCTTATTACTCTTTTATCAATATAGATTTTCTTATTCAAAGAGGAGAGGAGGGAGAAATAGAAGCATCAGTGATGAGAGAACCATTGATCAGCTACCTCCTACACACTCCCTACAGGGGGATCAAGCTCACAACCTAGACATGTGCCCCTGACTGAAATCGAACCCATGACTCTTCAGTCTACAGGCCCACACTCAATCCATTGAGCCAAACTGGCTAAGGCAAGGTTATTAGTTTGATTCCCAGTAAAGGCACATGTCTGGGTTGTCCTCAGTCCCTAGTTAGGGGGCATATAGGAGGCAACTAATAGATGTTTTGCTCACATTGGTGTTTCTTTCTCTCCCTCTTCCTTCCTCTCTCTAAAAACCAATTTTAAAATATTTTTCAAAAAATAATCCAGCAGCCTTCTTTAATAACCAGATATTTCAATAAGCTTAATTCTCAAAATTTAAGAATATTAAAAATATTGAGTTCTTACTTTTAGAGCTTTAGTATTTAAAGTGTGATTCATGGATTAGTAGCCTCAGCCTCACTAGGAAGCTTGTTGGAAAGGCAGAATCTCTACCCTAGACTTTTGAAACAATCTGCTAACAAGACTCCCAGGTGATTTGAATGCACATTAAAGTTTGAGAAGCACTGGTATGAAGTAGTGATTCTTAATCATAGCTAGTTGTACAAAGAATCACCTGGTTGTTGGTTTGTTTTTTTTTTAAACTGGGTTCTACTAGTAGACATTCTGATTATAAGTCTAGGGTGGGAACTAATCAGAATTTTTAAGTTCTTTAGATGATTCCAAATGTTAAGTAAATTTTGAGAATCACAGCTCTAAAAGAAGAATTCTTAAGGTATGGATTGAGAGGAAGGAGAATTGGATTGGATTTCAGTGGGGCTCATGAACATTTTAAAGTTGTATGCAAAATTTTGTGTGTATTTATGTGCATTTTTCTAGGACCATAATTCTTGTCAGTTGTTTTTATTATTTTATTTTAAAATTTTTCTTTTAAATTTATTTTTAGAAAGGGGAAGGGGGTGAGCGGAGAAAGAGAGAGAGAAACATCGATGTGAGAGCAAAACATTGATGGGTTCCAGGGATCTAGACCACAACCCAGGCATGTGCCCAACCTAGAATTGAACTGGCAACTCTTTAGTGCATGGGATGGGATGATGCCCAACCCAGCCACACCACCCAGGCCAGTTTTTTTTTCATTTTCAAGTGTCTCTCCCCTCCTAAAAAAAATTAAGAAACTCTTCTTTGAGATATGGTCTTGCTAGTATTTTATAGGCACTCAATAATGAAAGAAGCACGAACAAAAATGAAGGAATACCTGAAGTCTCACAAAACCAACTTTAGTTGGTGTACAAAGACAAAGGGAAAAGAACCAACAGTTACTGAGTCTTATTATGTGCCAAACGCTTTGGCATTACATTAGCTCATCTATCTTCACAACTCTGTTCCTGTTTCCGACAGAAACATGGAATCAAAGATGTTAAATAACTTGCTAAAGTCTGACTCCAAAGACCACACTTTATCACTATACCAGTTTAGACTTATCAAACTTTAGAACTACCAGGAGGACTTAACAGTTTCCATTTCAGTAGGTCTGGAGTGGAGTTCAAGACCTTGCATCTCCAACAAATTCCTACAGGATATTGATGCTGCTGGTCAGGAGATCATAGTTTGAAAAACAATGCCATTTTTTTCAAGCATTTATTAAATGCTTAATATATGGCAACAGTGGAGGTAACTCATTTTAGACTCTAGGGAAACCATAGAAAACAAGACAAAACCCATGCCCTCATGGAGCTTATAGTCTAGTGGGGAAAACTGACAGAAAACAAATGTTTAAAAAAGTAATGCCAGGTAATAAATACATCCTATGACCAAAAAAAAAAAGGCAATGTAAAGGGTGAAGGATAAACTTTTAGATAGGGTCACAAAAGACCTTTCTAGGGTGCCACTTGGCAGAGAACTGGATGAAGTGAGAAAGTAAGCTATGAGACTTTCTGGAGGAAAAAGCATTCTAAGCAAAGGTAAGGAGTAGCAAGAAGGCCACAATAGCAAGGGGTCAGATTGTGCACAGAGCTGTGGTTAAATACTAGTAGTCTGAGGATGAGAACACTAGGATGCTATAAAAGCACCACATTTTATGACTACCAAAGTCTTACCTATTATGTAATATGGTTCGTGCAGAAGATTCCAATAAAGTTAGTGGTGTTTGCAGCATTATAACTGGAAGAACTTTTGGTTGCTCAAAAGTATTTCCAAAAAGATCCAAGTACTCAAGGGACAAATTTTTAAATTCACCAGGCAAAAATGGAAGCTTATTTCGAGCTGCTGACAAAAACCGCAGGTTTGTCAATTGTCCTATCTTCATAGGAAATTGAATCAATTCATTATCATCAAGTTTTAAATCTGTAAGTTCTCGGAGCTGGCAAAACTGCACAGGTAGTGCCTTAATTTTGTTCTTGCTCAGATCCAAACTCCGAAGTGATTTCTGGAGTGTAGATTGACACAATGCCACACTAAATGACTCTAAGTGATTGTCATTCAGGTTAAGTTCTTGAAGGTGAATGAGGTCTCCAACTGTAGCTGGAAGCTTTTTTATATGATTGTGACTCAAGTCTAATTTCTTAAGGTTTTTTAGGCAAAGCATACGCATATCAACTCGGACAAGCCCACAATAAGAAGTCTGAAGATGTTCCAGATAATATGGGAAGTTCTTGCTTAGAGGATAGTGCTTTTTGGATGTGATGACCATTTTAGTTTTAAATTTTTCAAATTCTGAAGTCTTCACTGTTGTGAGGGGTGAAAATGGTGTCTCCACATCACAGCCTCTATGAGCCAGTCTCAGAGCTGAAAGGAAACTCTTTAAACTGCTGGAATTGGCCTGAATAAATAAAAATAAGTTGTACAAGTATAAATTTCATTTTAGATAATGAATGCATGCTAATTCAACCTATAACAAATTCTGTCCAATTATATTTGCAAATGATGCAATTATTACTGAAAATGGTTATAAAAAAATTTTTTAGTATTCTATTTTTGACTAAATTTCAATATAGATACATAAACTTTAAGGTGTTATTTTTCCCCCCTTCTATTTATTTATTTATTTTTAAGTATATTTTATTGATTTTTTACAGAAAGGAAGGGAGAGGGATAGAAAGTCAGAAACATCAATGAGAGACAGACATTGATCAGCTGCCTCCTGCACACCCCCTACCGGAGTTGTGCCCGCAAGCAAGGTACATGCCCTTGACCAGAATCGAACCCGGGACCCCTCAGTCCGCAGGCCGACGCTCTGTCCACTGAGCCAAACCCTAAAGAAAACTATTCATCAGGAGAACCTTAGAGTATAAAATAAAAAATAGAAAAGCATTAAAAGATTCCACCTGAGATTTGGGTTTAAGATGAACTCATTCAGACCTCCAGTACCCCTGTGATAGGCTAACACAGCCCTGTGCACTGTAAAATGTACAGGGGTTCATTCATAAAGATTAGGAGTTGTGAAAAGCCAGGCCTGTCTATCAAAAGCAGGCCTAAATGGCACTGTCAAGAGTGTAAGGAAATATCAAAATCAAGTGAGATTGCTTCCAACTGAACTGAGAAATCACCAATCAAGTGGTTTATGAACCGTCATCAAGTCCTAGCTGGTTTGGCTCAGTGAATAGAGCATCAGCCTGTGGACTGAAGGGTGCCAGGTTCGATTCCAGACAAAGGCACAAGCCTGGGTTGTGGACTCCATCCCCAGTGGGGGGTGTGCAGAAGGCAACCGATCAGTGATTCTCTCTCATCATTGATGTTTCTGTTTCTGTTTCCTCTCTTTCCCTCTTCCTCTCCCTTTCTCTCTCCCTCCCCTCTCTCCCTTTCTCTCTGAAATGAATAAAAATATATTTTAAAAACAATAAAAATAACAAATACTTGGCAGGATATTTTACAAGCTTCCTAAAGTTTACATGTGAAGGAATAGGGAACTTTAAGTGTGGGAAATGAAGTATGCGATCCTATTTGGTTAGAATGAGGGAGCTTGGTAGAGGAGTAAAAGATTAGAAATACAGTATGGGGATAGATTCTAGATAAGCTGGATGTCAAGGTGAGGAGGACAGAATAATCAGGTTGTGGGCAATCACTGAAGCACTTTGAGCATGAGAATTACATAGAGCTTAGTATTATTTGGGCAATATTATGCAGTGAAGTAGAGTGAGAAAAATCTGGAGACCTTGATCAAGTAGACAGTACCAACTTACAGTCTTGGGAATTACCTACAATACGGGTTGAGATATGGGAATGGAAGGAGGTATGGCAAAAAACTGAAATAAAGCCTTTATTAGGAAAAAGGTTGTCAGAAATAAGAGACAAAGGAGTTGCTAAAGGTAAATCAGTACAGGGTCCTGTTACAGATGCCCAGAAAGGAAAGTTTTATTAAGAAGGAAATAGTCATCAGTGTCAAATTCTAGAGCTAAAAAACATGAGAAAGTCCTAACTGGTTTGGCTCAGTGGATAGAGCGTCAGCCTATAGACTCAAGGGTCCCAGGTTCAATTCCGGTCAAGAGCGTGTACCTTGGTTGCAGGCACATACCCAGTGGGGTGTATGCAGGAAGCAGCTGATTGATGTTTCTAATTCTCTATCCCTCTCCCTTCCTTTGTGTAAAAAAAAAAAAAAAAAAAAAAAAAAAAAAAAAAAAAAAAAAAAAAAAAATCAATAAAATATATATATTTTTTAAAATGAGAAAAAATGGCAATGTAATTGGCAAATAAAAGGAGATCATTGATCTCTGAGGCAGTGTTTTGGATACAACAGTGAAAGTAAAGATAAAAACAGATCCTAAGAAAAGTTGAGGCAATAGTTTTAACCTTGTCTTCCCAGAAATTTGTTTACCCTATTTTTAAAATTGGTAAGACTTCACTTGTTTTTTAGGTAGAAGAGTTAGTGCTCTAGCCAGTTTGCCTCAGTGAATAGAGCATTAGCCTGTGGACTGAAAGATCCCGGGTTCGATTCTGGTCAAGGGTATGTACCTCAGTTGCAGGTTTGATCCCAGGCCCTTGTTCGGGCTTATGTGGGAGGCAGTCAATGCATGTGTCTCTCTCACAGCGATATTTCTTTCTTTCTGTCTCTCCCCCTCACTCCCACTTTAAGAATCAATGGAAAAATATCTTTGGGTGAGGATTAACAACAACAAAAAGAATTAGGCTAAACATCAAGTGAAAATGAAAAATCACAAGAACAGAAGGAGGTAGACAAAATGATTCCATTCAACACAGATACTTAAAAAGTTATTAAACTTTTGCCAAGACCGGTTTGGCTCAGTGGATAGAGCATCGGCCTGCGGACTAAATGGTCCCAGGTTAAATTCTGGTCAAGGGCATGTACCTTGGTTGCAGGCACATCCCCAGTGGGGGGTGTGCAGGAGGCAGCTGGTCAATGTTTCTCTCTCATCGATGTTTCTGGCTCTCTATCCCTCCTCTCCCTTCCTCTCTGTAAAAAAATCAATTGAAAAAAATATATATATACATACATACACAAAAAAAGTTATTAAACTTCTAATGTTTGCAAAGCATTTTGCTTGGGATTAAGGATAATGCAAGGATGAATAAGACATTGTTCCTACCCTCTAGGAAAAGGGAAAACTGAAAAAGGGAAACTAGAACATTTTTTATTCTAATGGTCTATATAGTTTTAAAAATAATTATAGTAATAAAATACCCCCAACAAGGTTCTAATTGCATTTTATCCTTTTTTTTTTTTTAAACACTAAACTTAGATAACCTATAATTCAGCTGGCAAAATATAGACCTGTGCTACCTTCTTAAGATTTCCAGTATAAGAACACTGGGGCAAAACAGTTTGGCTCAGTTGATAGAGCGTCGGTCTGGGGACTCAAAGGTCCCAAGTTCGATTCCGGTCAGGGGCATGTATCTTGGTTGCAGGCGCATCCCCAGTGGGAGGCGTGCAGGAGGCGGCTTATCGATGTCTGTCTCTCATCAATGTTTCTGGCTCTCTATCCCCCCCTCTCCTTTTCTCTCTGTAAAAAATCAATAAAATATATTTACAAAAAAAAAAAAAGAACAGCGGAAGGCTCCATTTTGGAGCTTAGTTTTCCTCCCCATCCAGGGCAGCCTTACATTAAGGCTGCCTCTGTCCTTTAGAGGAATATACTGGTAAACACTACTAGGAAGCTGCCATCACTTCTTCAAATACACCTGTAAGAGTCTGTCCCTATTCAGCTTGTAAGATATCAGAATGCACCGAAACCGGTTTGGCTCAGTGGCTAGAGCGTTGGCCTTCGGACTGAAGGGTCCGAGATTTGATTCCGGTCAGGGGCATGTATCTTGGTTGCGGGCACATCCCCAGTAGGGGGCGTGCAGGAGGCGGCTGATCGATGTCTCTCATCAATGTTTCTAACTCTGTATCCCTCTTCCTTCCTCTCTGTAAAAAATGAATAAAATATATTAAAAAAAAAAAGATATCAGGATGCTCAAATAATCCTCTTTTATTTTTGGTCAATCCTCACCTGAGGATATATTTTCCATTGATTTTTGTGTGTGTGTTTTTTAAGAGAGTGGAGGGAGGGGTAGAGGCAGAGAGAGAAACATTGATGTGAGAGAGACACATTAATTGGTTGTCTCCCACATGAACCTCCTGGGTATTAAGTCTTCAACCAAAATATATGCCCTTGCCTTCAGTCCTCCTCTGATGCTCTAATCATTGAGCCAAAAGAGCTTGGGGTCAAATAGCCTCTAATTTAAAGAAAATACAGCCAACCAACCTAACATTAATGTTTTTAATACCATACCTTACTTAGGCAGATATCCACAGCAGGTTCCTTTAACCGAACAGTGGCTTTCCCTTCATCCACAAATTTGGTGAAGAATTGCTCAATGTTCTCATTTAGCTGCTTAAAACCAATGGGAAAAAAAAAAGAACAAATTCAAGTATTGTTACTCAGTACTAGTAGTTATAACAAGTGGAATATGCCAGTCATTTTGTCAGGTTTGTCTTTGAGTCCTTATGTCTGGGTATTTTACAGTTTTAAGTTTTAAAATTTTTTGTTTGGTTGAGTTTGTTTTTAGTAGTTGGGTAGCTACATTTCTTATCTACCTTCTGATAGATACTATTGTTTTATCAGTCCAGTTAACTCTGTCCTCTTCTGAGAACAGAATCCCCTGTGTTTTGAGAGAATATTCCTCTTCTCCCATTCCAACTATGTAGCTGTACTGAGTTGCCAAGAGTAATTACTTGACTTTTAAATTTCAGTCCATTAGTCTGGAGTGGGCATGCCTTCCACAAGATTACAAACTCCATGAAAACAGGAATCTTGTCTCCTTTATTCATTCTTGTATCCCCAGAGCTAGACAATGACTAACACATAACAGATGCTTAAAATATTTTAATGACTGATGTTGCTTCTCTTTTAGACTTTCAACAACAATTTATCCAGAAGCCTTTATATACCAGATTAACTGTGATAGGGGGCTTGGGACAACCGAGGTGAAAAAGACTAGCATGGTAATCACGCTTAGATAGTTGCCAATCTGACATTTATTAAAATAATTGTAAGCATAATTAAGACAAGGAAGTACAGGCTGCTATAAAACCTTGTATAGCAAAGAAATCTTACCTGGCCTTAGGATATGAAGGTGACCTTGAAGGTAAGAACTAAAGAATTAGGACATGTCTAGAAGAGAGAGAAGATAGCTTACCAATAAGAGGGAACATTTCAAAGCCTTGAAAGCAAGAAAGCTTGGCAGCTGTGAGGTGCTGAAAGTTCAAAATGGCTGAAAAATCCAGTGAAAAAAGGTAAGTGAGCCTAAAGAGGTAAACAGATTAAATGATGAAAGCTGATTTAAACCATGTTAAGAATGTTGTGGGGATATTTGTTTTGTTAACCCTTACCCAAAGATATTTTCTTTCCATTGATTTTTAGAGACAGGGATGAAGTAAGGGAAGGAAAGAGAGAGAAACATCAATGTTACACATCAATTGGGACTGGGGATCAAATCTGCAACCCAAGAAAGTGTCTTTGGTGCATGGACCAATGCTCTAACCCAGGGGTGAGAAAGATCTGGCCTGCAGGGCCGTATAAAGATCTCAAAATCAATTGGTCTGACTCTGCCAAAGCATTAAATGTTTGACCAAATATAGCAGGCTAATTTATAAGTTGATAATTTTGTATGATCCGTGAATGATGTTATAAATATTTAAATGGCCCTTGACAGAAAAAAAGTGTTCATCCTGATCTAACCACTGAGAAACACTGGCCAGGATACGAATTTTGTATTTTGACCCTAGTTGGATAACTCAGTTGGTTAGAGCATCATCCAGATATACCAAAGTTTCGGGTTCGATTCCCAGTCAGGGCACATACAAGAAACAACCACAATGAATGCAGGTAAGTGGAACAAAAAATCGCTCTCTCTCTCCCTCCCTCCTTCTTTCTTTAAAATAGAAAAATAAAAAATTAAAAAAAAAATTTTTTGGATTTATCCTAACAATGATATCCATTGAAAGACTTTAAGCTGGGAACATCATTAGATCTTTATCTTTATAGGTTCCATTTAACCACAGGGTAAGAATGAACTTTGGGGATTTAGGAGTGGTGATGAAGAACAGGAGGAGGGAAGGACAACAGAGGTAGTGATCCTTTAAGAGATTAGCCAGGCAAGGCATTAATGATGGTTTAGACTACAACTGGGATGGATGAAAATCTGAAAGATATGTAGGAGGTAGAATTGAAAGGATTCAATAATATATTGGATGCAGGGAACCAAAGGCTTTAAGATTTCTGGATAAGGCAGAATACTACTTAATGAGTTGTAGAACACTGTCAGAAAAGCAGGTTATGGGTGACAAGGACAATTACTGTCTAGGTATTTGTGAGGTTGAGATGCTGCAACACATCCAAAAGAATCCAGTAGACAGCAGATTCAAATCAGAAGTTAAGGGATTTATACATTTATCTGGATAAAAAAATATGTTTCTCGCCGAAACCAATTTGGCTTGGTGGATAGAGTGACGGCCTGAGGACTGAAGGATCCCAGGTTCGATTCCGGTCAAGGGCATGTACCTTGGTTTTGATTTATGTCTCTCTCTCATTGATGTTTCTAATTCTATCCTCTCCCTTCCTCTCTGTAAAAAAAATAAAATAAAAATAAAATAAAAAAATAATAAAATCAATAAAAATAAATGTTTCTCACTGCTCTTCTAAGATCTATTCCTTCTGATGACCACCAATTTGCTGTCCTCCACCAATATGTCATGCAGATTTAGAAAGTCAGATGTAAGTCATGACTATTTCTGTGGGGGGAAAAAGCTAAATGTTGTTCAGCATTTTTTTTTAAGTGAAAAGAAAAAAAAAGTAACATGAAAAAAGTGTTACACTATGGGCAAACATCACATCACACACACACACACACACACCCCCCTCTAAGATTGTAACCCCCTTATCTAAGGGAGAGATACATTCCAAGATGCCCAGTCAATGTACGGAACAACAGAGACTGGCAAACTAATGTTTTTTTCTATGTATACATGCCTATGATAAAGTTTAAATTCTAAATTAGAAACAGTAAGAGATTAACAACAATAACTAATAATAAAATAGAGCAATATTAATCTTTTAAAAAGTAAGTTAAAGGAGAAAACTGGCCAAAGATATAAATTTGGATATCACAATTGGAGGGTAGCTTAGGTCATAGGACAGAAAAGTAAGTAGGGGGGAGAATCCAAGATGGCGGCATAGGTAAACACCTACACTGCTGCCTCGCACAACAATTTCAAAACTACAACTAAAAAACAGAACGGACATCATCCAGAACCACAGGAAAGCTGGCCGAGTATAAGTTCTACAACTAGAAGGAAAGAGAGGGGTTCACAGAAACCCAGAGGAGCTGCAAAAAGCTGAGGTACGGAGACACGCACGCTGAGAGAGTGGGTGCCGGAGTACCTGGCTGGCTTTCTCTGGTGGGAGGGAAACGGAGACTCTCAAAGGCATTGAACCCCTTATCTTACAACACTAAACCCCAGATCCAGCCGAAACTCATATCAGGGGAGTTAGGATTGTGAAAAGGAAGAGGTGCACGAAAATTTAGGGGAGTCGCAAAAGATCAGAGGGCTGGTGGCGTGCACGGCACTGTGCAGAGGACAGATTGCTGATTGTGCTGCTGGCTTTCGTGAGTGGGCGGGAGACAGACCCTTCCAACTGTGCCACTTCTGACTCCACTAAGCCCCTGTTTCGGGCGAAACCCTGGGGACCTATATTCCTGTGGTCCTGGAGCGCAGGGGAGCCGGAAAGGCAGCAGTTAGAGGCACTGCGGGTGCGCGAGAACAAGGACCGCTCCAGTGATTACCCAGTCACGTGAGACTCAGGGGCCGTGGAGGGCGGGCCGACTGGAAGGCAAGTCGGTCCCTGAGACTCCACCCATCCCAAGCTCAACAGAGGCTTCTTCAGTTTTGCAAGCCTGCTATCATGAAGCTGAATTCAACACAGAAGTTTCCCCGGCATAGTGAAAATGCCGAGACAAGGGAAGGGATTACAAACAAAAGAAATGGAGAAAAAAAAAACGACTGAATATAGAGTTCAAAACCACGCTTATAAGGTTTTTCAAGAATATGCTAGAAAAGTTGGCTAAATTTAGTGAGACCCAAGAGGAGATGAAAAAAGACATAGTAGAGACACTAACTGAAATAAAAAATATTATACAGAGCCTAACAGCAGACTAGAGGATGGCAAGAATCAAGTCAAAAATTTGAAATATAAAAAAGCGGAAAACATTCAACTGGAAAAGCAAGAAGAGAAAAGAATCCAAAAATGTGAAGATAATGTAAGGAGCCCCTGGGACAGCTTCAAGCGTACCAACATCAGAATTGTGGGGGTGCCAGAGGAAGAGAGAGAGCAAGATACTGAAAACCTATTTAAAGAAATAATGACTGAAAACTTCCCACATCTGGTAAAAGAAATAGAGCTACAAGTCCAGGAAGTACACAGAATCCAAAGAGGACCACACCAAGACACATCATAATTAAAATGCCAAGAGCAAAAGACAAAGAGAGAATATTAAAAGCAGCAAGAGAAAAACAGTTCATTACCTACAAGGGAGCACCCATATGACTGTCAGCTGATTTCTCAACAGAAATGATGCCGGCCAGACAGGAGTGGCAAGAAATATTCAACGTGATGAATAGCAAGAACCTACAACCAAGAATAATCTATCCAGCAAAGCTATCATTGAGAATTGAAGGGCAGATAAAGAGCTTCACAGAGAAGAAAAAGCTAAAGGAGTTCATCAACTCCAAACCAGTGTTATATGAAATGCTGAAAGGTACTCTTTTAGAAGAGGAAGATGAAAAAGGTAAAAGACAAAAAATGATGAACAAATACATATCTATCAACAAGTGAATCTAAAAATTAAGTGAATTAAAAATTTGATCAACAGAATAAATTGATGAATATAATAGAATCAGGAGCACAGAAAGGGAGTAGTCTGATAATTCTCAGGGGTACAAAAATCATAAAGCATCAAACAGACTGTGAAATTACAGCAGAATGATTGAAGTTAGGTGAGGTAGATAAGAGATCAATCAAAGAAAGGACTTGTATGCATGCATATGAGCATAACCAATGATCATAGACACTGGTGGGTTGGGGTATGCCTGGGAGGGAGGGGGGGAAATGGGGAGATATGTATAAAAAATTAATAAAAATTAATAAAAAGAAAAAAATAAATAAATAAAAGAAAAAAAAAAAGAAAAGTAAGTGTAAGTAAGGAAGAGGCCCATGACTTGGGGGGTGGGATGAGGGTATGGGACAGGGGGTAGGGGATGCAGGGGGAGGTCAATGGGGAAAAAAAAGGAGATATATGTACGGCTATATATAATACTTTAAACAATAAAAATAAAAATAAAATAAAAACGAGAAAGAGGCCCATGGTACTTTCCATACTTAGCACAATACCTACTCTTCATGGCCCAGGACCAATATCAGCACCACCTTAATTCATCCAAAAAACATTTACTGAGCACCCATGATTTTCCAAGCCCTGTGTTCCCTTTCTTCTACAAAACTTTCTCAAGCCCCAATAATCAGAATTCATCTCACTGCTTCCACTTTTATTACAGCATTTATTGTAGCACATCTTGTACGTAGTTGTTTTTCTCTTTTCTAGTCTCAGAAGGACAGTGACTAAATCAATCTCCCAAGTTTCTAGCACTGCACCCTGTGTACAATAAGTCTTCAATTAGTGGTTTATTAATAAAATTTCTATTAGGATTTCCTTCTGCAATTGACTATTGGTGCAATAGGAGGTTACTTTTTTTAAAAAAATACGTTTTTGCTGATTTTAGAAAGGAAGGGAGAGGGAGAAACATCTAAGTACCACAACTGGGGATGTGCCCTTGACCAGGAATCAAACTGGTGACTTTTTGGTGCAGAGGATGACGCTCAACCAACTGAGCCACACACTGGCCAGGGCACAATAGTTGTTTTAAGAGAGACATCATCATCACAGACTTTTTAAAAATAGGCAGTAACTGAGTGAGGCAAGAAAGAGAGGCCTGGGAAGATCCAATTCTAGTTATAAGATTGTTTTTGTCACCTAACAATTTTGTAAGTTTTACAATGTTGGGTGATTTCTAAAGTCCTATCAATTTGAAAAATTATGAGTTGATTCTAGCATCAGGAGGAAATTATTCACTTTCAACTATTTACATGAAGCACTAGGTGTCTCTGAAAGAGACTGTAATAGTCCTCAAATATTCCCTGTGGAGTATAATACTGTAAGGGAGTCAGATGTAAGGGTGGGCAATGAAATGCACCCTCAACTTTATTTATAGACACAGGGTAGTCCAGTCACTTTGACAAAGTAACAGTGCCTGGCAATGAAGGAGAAGATTTTATAAAACCCATGTTTTAAAAATTTTATTTCAAGATCAACCAAAGACCTCGTATGCATATGTGCATAACCCATGGACACAGACAATAGAGTGCTGAAGGCCTGAGATGGCGGTGGGGGTGGGTTGGAAAGGGTCCATGGGGGAAAAGGGGGACTTATGTAATACTTTTAACAATAAAGATTTAAGAATTTCTAAAAATTATATTTCAATTTCCAATTGCTTCTAGAGAGTTTACTACTGCTACACAGATAAGAAAAAGCCCTGGACCTATGAAATAAGGTCTTAGGAAATTACACATTTAAGGAGGGAGGGAGGGAGGGAGGGAAAGAGAGAGAGAGAGAAAGAGATGCAGCCATCAACTTAAAAAAAAATCAAGATGCAACTCAAAGCGTTACTGCTTTCCTATTGCTAGAGACCTTCAATATGATTCATCATCCCTTAAAGCACCCCCCCTTTTTTACGCTAACGCAAATTTTGTGGAAGAAACAGAATTTATTAACGGAAATACAGTTATTTTACTCTCCCCCCGAATTGAATTACTACTGTGAGAGAGTCCCTTGAGTCTGGCGCCTTAAGACCACTCGGCCATCCCGACACCTGTGACTCTGAAGTCGCAGAAATGAGCAAGTGGATAGCCACAAGGCGCACTCTCAGAAGCCCTCTTCCTTGGGCTGGGAGAGGCCCGGAAACGTGTGTGGGCCCCCAGGAGCCGAGCTCACGAGCCCCAGGCCCTCTCCAGCCTAGGCACGCCGGGGCAAGGCCCGAGGGCACACAGGGAAAGTGCCCCGGCTGGCTCCGCTCACCTCATAGCGAGTCCCGCGCTTGTCCTTCAGGGTGGCGACAAGCAGGCAGGCGCGCCGCGGGGTTCCCGCTCGACCGGCGGGAGGCCGCGGTGGGCTTCGGGGCGCCTGCTGACAGAGGCTCAAAAGCGCGCGGACGCCCTTGCCCCGGTTCCTCAACCCCAAGGCCGGCAAGTGCCGACTGACCACCTCCACCTCGCAGTGCAGCCTCATCTCCGGAGCGGCGGCCGGCAGCTCCTCAGCCCGACTAGGAAACTCTGCGATTCCCGCCGGGCGCGCCGCTCCGCCGCCGAGGTCCTCGAACACGCCGGCTGTCCGCGGACCTGCCTGTCTGCTCCCGCGCCAGCGTCGCGGCTCTGGGCACAGGGGGTCCAGGAGCCCTCTCTCAGGGTCGAGTTTTCACTGTGGCTGCAGCGGCAGAGCTCAGGCACCGACAGCCTGAGGACCCAGCTGGCGCCTCCCGAAATCAGCGACGGGAGGGGGCGTGGCCCTTCCCCGGATTTCCGGTGTTGGAGCTTGGCGTGGGGGCGGAGTTCTCCTTTACATTATTTACTCCCTTGGCGCCACTGAGTTTTCCGAGGGAAGGCAGGTATCTGTGTTAAAAAGATTTCTTTGTTTACCCAGCGTTAGCACTTGGGGCCCTTACTAGTTGTCAATGCCAACCGGGGTGGGGCATTTCCTGGCCCTATTGGGCTGATACTTGGTTTTTTGGTGGCTCCCCTCATTCCAGAGACAACACCTTTCACAGCAGAACGAACTTGTTAGGACTGTACTTGTCTTTGCAATTACTGTTGAACAGATTCCTACTTTACAACTGCGAGGGATCAGGATGGAGTAACTGGTTTAAATGCACGTGAGACTTGGAAAGACCAGAGGGCCGTCCCTTTGGAGGCCTTATTCTGTTTTGGAAAGGGACTGGGTCCTGGCAGTGGGTCTGACTCAGCACAGTCTGGGATGTGTGGATTCTGGACTTCCTGCAGGAAAGAATTCAAGATTCGCTAGATCAGTGATCAGCAAAACACATGCGGCTCTTTGGCCTCTTGAGTGTGGCTCTCCCACAAAATACCACGTGCAGGCACCCACATACAGTGCGATTGAAACTTTGGCCCATGCGCAGAAGTCGGTTTTTGGCCTGGGCGTGTCTATTTTGAAGAAGTGGCGTTAGAACACTCAAGGGGGACAAAGAGCCCCATGTGGCTTGTGAGCCTCCTTTTGCAGACCACTGGGCTAGGTGATTTTGGGAGTGTCTGCCACCTGGTGATCAGTGTGTGTCATAGTGACCAGTTGGTCGGTCAGACACTTAGCATATTAGCCTTTTATATATATAGATGTATAAATGTTAGTTGAAAACATTAGAGTAGTATAAAGTAGCCAGATGATGAGAACAATTTGTTTCCTAAATGTAGGCCTTAGAAAACCAGTAAAGCAAAATTTCAATCCAGGAATAAAATTCTCACTTAACTACTTAGGAAAGGTTACTGGGGTCAGTAAAGAGATTACTTTGGAGCTGGAGCAAACCCAGAGGCAGTTATCAAGTAGCTAAAGCAACAACCCACAATCTAGACTGCTGCCAAAATAAAATTTTAAAGAGGTCTCCTAGCTCTAGCTGGTTTTGCTCAGCTAGAACGTTGGCCTGCGTGCTAAAGGATAACGGGTTTGATTCTGGTCAAGGACACAGATGAGTTTCAGGCTTGATCCCCAGTATACATCATTAATTTGTATCTCTCTCTACCTCTCCCTTCTTCTCTGAAATCAATAAAAATATATATTTTTAAAAAAGAGGTCCTAACCTTAAGATAGAATCCTAAACTTTTGGAGTCAAAACATAGTTTACAGATAGATATTCTGATTCAATTCTCTCAATTTACACCAGGGGAATAGAGGCTGAACAGAGTAAAGGGACTTGCCTGTGACCTCATAGGTAGTGTTAGAATGAATAGTGCTAGAACTCATCTTACTATACTTAATCCTTCCCCAAAACTTTCATGGAGTCCCATTCTTTGCAATTTAGTCACAAATGCCCAAAGTCGGGCCTCTTATCCCTTTGGGATCTATGTCCTATTATGTAGCTGGATAAATTGCCCAGGGCAGCCTCTGTGGTTTTTCAATTCCTGCTTAGCATCTGCTCTTTAGGATTCTCTGGGGCTCAACTCTATACTTTTAAAAAAATATATTTTTTTATTGAATTCAGAGAGGAAGGGAGAGAGAGAAAGAGATAGAAACATCAATGATGAGAGAATCATTTATCAGCTGTCTCCTGCATGCCCCCTACTGGGGATCGAGCCAACAACCCTCATGTGCCTTTGACTGGAATCAAACCTAGGACCCTTCAGTCTGCAGGCTGATGGTCTATCCAGTGAGCCAAAAACGACTCAACTCTGTACTTTAAAACATGATATTTCATCTAGCACTTTTTGCAAGAAAAATCTTATATTAGCTTGTCCAAAATATTGCTACATGATTATTTATTTAATGCCTGTCTTCACCTTTAGGCTGTGGGTGAAGGTGACAGGTTCTGAGTCACTACTGTTATATTCAAGGCCAAGGTAGTGCTCACATTTAGTAGGTATTAGTGATAACCTGAACAGTGAGCCAAGGTCCTCCTTCTCCCCACCGGGGTATCTCTCCCAACACTGAAGAATAAACTCCATGGACCAGAAGATTTAAGCAAAAGTGTGGAAAAAAAATTTTTTTAACATTTTATTGATTTTTTACAGAGAGGAATAGAGACTTAGAAACATCGATGAGAGAGAAACATGGATCAGCTGCTTCTGGCACACCCCCTACTGGGGATGTGCCCGCAATCCAGGTACATGCCCTTGACCAGAATCAAACCTGAGACCCTTTACAACCACAGACCAACGCTCTATCCACTGAGCCAAACCGGTTTCGGCAAAAGTGTGGAAAATTTAGTACAAGCAGATTCAGACTCCCCCAACAAGAAGGAAGGCCCAATGATGGGCTGCCCCCCTAAAGCCTTGTCCAGGGGTATATATTTGCTATAAGCCTGTTTCTATATCTATCCCTGTTGTCTCCTCAATTGTTCTTGTCCAGCAAAAGACCTGGGCATTTCTATGTGTTCTCTCTCTGTTCCTATGCTGAACTTTATCTCTGTCTATGTGTTCATACACCTTGTTGCTGCAGGCCCTCTCTTGTTTTCCCATGCCTCCTGCTTTGAGTCCAGAAACATTTTATTGTTTGTTTGGTTGGTTCCTGTGATTAGGCTGCTCATACTGTCATGGCTGCCCCTGCCTATGCTCCACTTACCTTTGTTTCCACTGGACTCTGCCCTATCTGCCTGTGTTTCAAGTTAACCCTCTCATTAGGGTTTGGCTGGTGACACAGGCTATGAAAGAATTCACAACTGAGAGAATATACACATGCAGGGAGGTACTTTATTTTACTTTCCAAGAATGGAAAGAGCCAGTGTATTGCTAGTTAATACAGGATGGGAAAGATAGAGTGGACTGTACATTTGAGCTGTTGCTGTTGCTAAGTGACAAGGAAGGGAGGGGGACTGTGTTGATGTTGAGTAGATGCTGTTACAGAAAACTGGAGAAGAACCAAGCAATGCTTAGAGAGATGGAGTTACATTTATTATTATTATTATTGCTAGAGGCCTGGTGCATGAAATTCATGCATGGGGGAGGGGTTCCTCAGCCCAGCCTGCTCCCTCTCCAATCTGGTACCCCTTGAGAAATGTCCGACTGCTCCTTTAGGCTCCATCCAGATAGGATCGAACCTAAACAGGCAGACATCCCTTTCACAATCCAACTGCTAACCTGCTTGCCTCCCTGATTGCCCCTAACTGCCAGCCTGATCTCCCTCTAACCACTCCCCTGCCAGCCTGATTGATGCCTAACTGCTCCCCTGCCAGCCTCTTTGCCCCTAACTGCCCTATCCTGTAGGCCTGGTCACCCCTAACTGCCCTCCCCTGCAATCTTGATTGCCCCCAACTGCCCTCCCCTGCTGGCCATCTTGTGGTGGCCATCTTGTATCTACATAGGGCAAAATCTTTTGGCCACATGGGGCAGTCATCTTGTGTGTTGGAGTGATGATCAATCTGCATATTACTCTTTTTTTAGATAGGATAGAGGCCTGGTCCACAGGTGAGGGCCAGCTGGTTTGCCCTGAAGAGTGTCCCAGATCAGAGTGTGTGTTCCCTTGGGGCATGGAGTGGCCTGGGTGAGGGGCCTGTGGGGTTTGCAGGCCGGCCACCCGCCTGGCGACCCAATTGGAGGCCCTGGTGTCAGGGATTTATTTATTTTCTACAATTGAAACTTTGTAGCCTGGAGCAGAGCCAAGCCTTCTGCTGGCACAGCATTAAAACTTTGTTGCCTTAAGCGGAGGCCTGGGCCAGCCAGGGTTTGGGGAAAGCTTGGCTTCCTCCATCACCAGGGGCAACCCACGCCTCCCTCCTACTCTCTCTGTAGCTGTAGCCATCTTGGTTGGGTTAATTTGCATACTCACTCTGATTGGCTGGTGGGCATGGCTTTTTGGTGTAGTGCAAGTATGGTCAATTTGCATATTACTCTTTTATTAGATAGGATTACATGTGGGCCCAGAGGGAAATGTCTGTCAAATTCTGGGTGAAGTCACACAGGAAGTTTTTGGTATCTATATTTTTTACCTTCTTTGTCTCCCAAATAAGGATTTTTCCCATTCCCTTTGCAAGTTCTTAAAAGGCTCTATGTGCTGGGGCTTTGAGACCTCAACCAAAGGTTTGGCCTGGTGTCAGCACTAATAACTTTGGGGAAAGTTTATGACTTTTTTGGAACAGGGAGTAGTCTTATTCCTTATTCTTTAAGCAAGCATTTACAGAAGCCAAAATAGAGGGTTAAAGTTTCAAACAGCTGTTTTTATATAAGATGGATGCTTCAATACCAGGGGGGTTGTCTTGAGAAATTTGTTTGCATTCCAGGAGTCAGTCCAGCAGGTGTCCTAAGGAGGTGTCTTGTCAGTATTTTTCCCAAGCCTGTAAAACATGTTTAGAGCAAAAGTTATGAAGAGTTCAAAAGAGACTTAGTTGAAGGGGAGGAGAAGGGAACTTTTACTAACTAGAGACTCCTTGGTGAGAATTATCCCTGAGTTAAGAAAATAGCAGGGAGGAGGGGGATGTAAGAATACAACCTTGAGAGTACCTTATTATGTCCAGTCGTTTGAATAGAGCTGACAACCTCAGGGTTTAATTACCAGGTGTTTCTTACAAATTGTGGAAGGCTACAGCAAAGAAAGAGAAGCCTTTTTTTCTGTCCTGACAGTAGGTACTCAACTGTTACTTGTAGAAGGAATGAGTAAAATGTGTTCATTTATTCATTTAACAAATATTTGTGAGAGCCTGCTATGGGGCCCTGACCATAGTACGTCTGATGTTAAAGGCCCTTTTGCCATATGCCTGCATGAAGGCAATAACAGCAGTATCACTACGTTAAAGGCTCACTCATCATGTGCATGTGCGAAGGCAATGACTATACATAC
The DNA here is from genome assembly GCA_004026805.1 of Lasiurus borealis. Taxonomy (NCBI): domain Eukaryota; kingdom Metazoa; phylum Chordata; class Mammalia; order Chiroptera; family Vespertilionidae; genus Lasiurus; species Lasiurus borealis. Next base: position 25,170 of record PVJN01020481.1, read on the forward strand.
TGCTCAGGTGCACCCTTATATGACTCACTTATGTTAATGTAACGCAGATGTCACTAATTGGCACTAAGCCTCTTTTGTTTGAGTTAGTATAAAAGGTGCTACTAACCAACCAGTAGCTGGCTTCTTTGTTTGCAATACAGCATGCCCCATCTATCTGTGGCTGCTCATGTCTTCTTTCAGTTCCCTGGCATCCAAGAAGTCACTTAGCTGGCAGAGGAGCTCAGGCCTAATACCTGCTATGTGATAGAACAGAGCAAACTTACAGATTAGTGCATATTCAGTTAATATTGCTTGTGTTGGAGCAAGTAGCTAGTAATTTGAAAGGGATTTTTCCCTTACTCCCAGGGACAGTTAAATAAATTTTAGATGGATTCAAAATTTAAAGCCTTGGCTTTAACTTGAGGTGGCTGTGGCAGCATGGCTATGGCCAGATTGGAAATACAACTAAATTAGGGAACACTCACTCAAAATTACCAACTGAGGTCCAGATGAAGAGACATATCAAGGAAAGACAAAAACACCTGAAGACTGATAGGAAGGGTGAGGTCTCAAGAGTGGCTTCCCTAACCAGTTGACACTCAATGGATAGAGTGCCAGCCTGCGAACTGAAAGATTGCAGGTCTGATTCCAGTCAAGGGTTTGTACCTTGGTTGCAGATACATCCCCAGTGGAGAGTGTGTAGGAGGCAGCTGATTGATGTTGCTAACTCACTGTTCCTCTCTCCCTTCCTCTCTATAAAAAAATCAATAAAAGCCAAGACTGGTTTGGCTCAGTGGATAGAGTGTCGGCCTGTGGACTGAAAGGTCCCAGGTTCGATTCCGGTCAGGAGTATGTACCTTGCTTGTGGGCACATCTCCAGTAGGGGGCGTGCAGGAGGCGGCTGATCGATGTCTCTCTCTCATCGATGTTTCTGACTTTCTATCCCTCTCCCTTCCTCTCTGTAAAAAATCAATAAAATACATTTTTAAAATATCAATAAAAAATATATATTTTTAAAAATGGCTGACCCAGCTTCCATGAGCAGCAGGATGAGAGTAAGGAGGGAACTCTTGGTTACAGTTGGGTCTTTTCCCTGAGAAGGTTGAGTCCATAACCCAGGCTGGAAGTAGCCCAAGTGCCCATCAGTAGATGAGTGGATAAAAAGCTGTAGTGATTTATACCATGAAATACTATGCAGCAGTAAAAAGAAGGATTTCTTATCCTTTGAAACAGCATGGTGGAACTTGGAGAGTATTATTCGAAGTGAAATAAGCCAGGGAGTTCTGGCAGGTTTGGCTCACTGGTTAGAGGAGTGGTTGGCAAACTGTGGCTCACAAGCCACATATGGCTCTTTGGCCCCTTGAGTGTGGCTCTTTCACAAAATACCATGGCCTAGGTGAGTCTATTTTGAAGAAGTGCCGTTAGAAGAAGTTTAAGTTTAAAAAATTTGGCTCTCAAAAGAAATTTCAATCGTTGTACTATTGATATTTGGCTCTGTTGACTAATGAGTTTGCCGACCACTGGATTAGAATGTTGGCCCATGGAACAAAGGGTCAACAGTTCAATTCACAGTAAAGGGCACATAACTTGGTTGCAGGCTCAATCCCTGATCTTGCATTGGGCATGTGGGAAAGGCAACCCGTTTAAGTATCGCTCTCACATTGATGTTTGTTTTTTTCCCTTTCTCCCTCTCTCCTCCTCCACCCTCCCTTCCCTGAAAGAATGAATGGAAGAACTAATGCGTGAAGATAAAAAAAAAAAAAGCTAGTTAAAGAAAGATAAGTATCACATGATCTCACTCAGATGTGGAATTTAGTGAAAAAAATAAATGCAGAGACATAGAAGCATGGAACTGATGATAAATCTTAGAGGGAAGGCCAGGGTGGGTTGGAGAGATTAACCAAATAATTTATACTACTATATGCATATTTACAATACTGCAGTAAAGGCCTGGGGAAGGGGTGGGAGCAGAGTGGAGGGAATTAATGGAGGAAAAAGGGGGACATCTGTAATACTTTCAGCAATAACAATAATTAAAAGAGAGATTTAAAGCCCTGTCTGGGTAGCTCAGTTGGTTAGAGCAGCTTCCCAATACACTAACGTTGTAAATTCAATCTCTGGTCAGGGCACATATAAGAAGCAACCAATGCATATGAATAAGTGAGTGGAACAACATATTGGTGTTTCTCTCAAATTAATTTTTTAAAAATCTATCATAATAAAAACATAATATGCAAATCAACCGAATGAGACCAGACAGCAGAAAGACCTTCTTGATGAAAGAAATTCCGACGACCACATTATGACAAATGCACTGGTACCAGGCCAGCCAAGGCAGGTGCTATGTGATTGGCTGGGAGCCGCCATTGCCCATGATTGTACTGCAGAAGGAGGCCTAGGTCATCCTATGCTGGGTGACTGATGGTGGGAGAGGGGGTGCTCCATGGAACTGGGGTGTGTGGTATGAGATGTGGGCAGCGCCAGGCCAAGGTGCAGGGGGGCAGGGCGTCTAATTTAAAATAAAAAAACAGACAGCCAAGATGGCAGCATAGGTAAACACCTACACTGCTGCCTCGCACAACAATTTCAAAACTACAACTAAAAGACAGAACAGACATCATCCAGAACCACAGGAAAGCTGGCCGAGTGGAAGTTCTACAGCTAGAAGGAAAGAGAGGGGCTCACAGAGACCCAGAGGAGCTGCAAAAAGCTAAGGTACGGAGATGCGTACGCTGAGAGCGCGGTTGCCTGAGTACCTGGCTGGCTTTCTCTGGCGGGAGGGAAACGGAGACTCCCAAGGCGTTGAACCCCTTATCCTACGACACTAAACCCCAGATCCAGCCGAAACTCATATGGGGGGAGTTTGGACTGTGAAAAGGGAGAAGTGCACGGAAATTTAGGGGAGTCGCAAAAGATAGGAGGGCTGGTCACGGTCGCGCGCACACACACTCGGCACCGCACGGAGGACAGATTGCTGATTGTGCTGCTGGCCTTTGCGACTGGGCAGGAGACAGACCCTTCCAACTTTGCCACTTCTGAGTCCACTGGGCCCCTGTTTCGGGCGAAACCCTGGAGATCTAGACTCGTGTTGTCCTGGTGCGCAGGGGAGCAGGGGAGCTGGAAAGGCATCGGTCTAGAGGCACTGCGGGTGCGCACACAAGGACCGCTCCAGCGATTACCCAGTCACGTGAGACTCCGGGGCCGTGGAGGGTGGGGCCGACTGGAAGGCAAGGCGGTCCCTTAAGCCCTGAGACTCCACCCATCCCAAGCTCAGCAGAGGCTTCTGTGGTTTTGCAAGTACAGAAGTTTCCCCAACATAGTGAAAATGCCAAGACAAGGGAAGGGATCAAAAACAAAAGAAATGGAGGGAAAAAAACGACTGGATATAGAGTTCAAAACCATGCTTATAAGGTTTTTCAAGAATATGCTAGAAAAGGTGGATAAATTTAGCGAAAGCCTACTAGAGATACAAAAGAGCCAACTAGAGATGCTAGAGATGATGCATAAATTTAGCGAGTCCCAAGAGGAGATGAAAAAGGACCAACTAGAGACATTGACTGAAATAAAAAATATACAGAGTCCTAACAGCAGACTAGAGAAAGGCAAGAATCAAGTAAAAAATTTGAAATATAAACAGAAAACACTCAACCGGAAAAGCAAGAAGAGAAAAGAATCCAAAAATGTGAATATAATGTAAGGAGACTCTGGGACAGCTTCAAGCGTACCAACATCAGAATTGTGGGGGTGCCAGAGGAAGAGAGAGAGCAAGATACTGAAAACCTGTTTAAAGAAATAATGGCTGAAAACTTCCCACATCTGGTAAAAGAAATAGACTTACAAGTCCAGGAAGTACACAGAACCCCACATAAAAGGAATCCAAAGAGGAACACACCAAGACACATCATAATTAAAATACCAAGAGCAAAAGACAAAAAGAGAATATTAAAAGCAGCAAGAGAAAAACAATTTATTACCTACAAGGGAGCACCCATACGACTGTCAGCTGATTTCTCAACAGAAACGATGCAGGCCAGACGGGAGTGGCAAGAAATATTCAACGTGATGAATAGCAAGAACCTACAACCAAGAATAATCTATCCAGCAAGGCTAACATTCAGTATTGAAGGGCAGATAAAAAGCTTCACAGATAAGAAAAAGCTAAAGGAGTTCATCAACACCCAACCATTGTTATATGAAATGCTGAAGGGTACTCTTTTAGAAGAGGAAGAAGAAAGAGGTAAAAGCCAAAAAATTATGAACAAGTACATATCTATCAACAAGTGAATCTAAAAATTAAGTGAATTAAAAATTTGATCAACAGAATAAACTGGTGAATATAATAGAATCAGGAGCATAGAAAGGGAGTGGACTGTTAATTCTTAGGGGGAAAGGGGTGAAGGGTGTACAGGGAGAGACTGGAAAAAATCATACAGCTATGGATGAGATCAATGGGAGGGAGGTAAGGGCAGAGGGAGGGGTAGGAGCTGGGTGGAGGGGTGCTATGGAGGGGAAAAAAGAGAAACAAATGTAATAATCTGAATAATAAAGATTTAATTTAAATAATAAATAAATAAAAGAAATTGAAAGAAATAAAAATAAATAAATAAAATAAAAAAACATGTAAAAGTACTATAACATACAGAAATTTTAAAGTATTTTGACACAAAATCTAAAAGATATATTAAGTTGAAAAAATTTGATATATAAACTGTAAATGTTTACATGGAAGAATATACCAGAAACAAAGAATCCGGGATTGCCTTTGTTACCAAATTCAAGGGGTTCCCCCTGAGGATGTTCTATTGAAGAACTAGATGTGGTTGCCTTAGGAGGTTTTATTTACTTATAGCAAGTAAAGGAGACAAGGGATTCACATCCAAAACTGTCTCCTGGAAGGGAGGCTCAGGCATTGATTTTTTGATGCTGGCTATACTTGTCACATTGAGTTCCTGTCAAGTTCATTCTTTTTACAGCTTTATTTGCAAAACTGTGCTACATTTTAACATGTAGCAAGAAAATCATCCTATCTAATAAAATATTAATATGTAAATTAACCTTCACTGTATACCCGCAAGCCACACACCCCAGCCAATCAGAAGTGAGCATGAAAATTAACCCAATCAAGATGGTTGCGGCCACGGAGAGAGCAGGAGGGAGGCTAGGGTTGAACCAGGCGATGGAGGAAGCCAAGCTTTTCGCCTGTGTTGGCCAACCCAGACCTCCATTCCAGGCTACAAAGTTTCAATTATAGAAGATAAATAAATCCCAACAGAAATGGTAGCAGCCACTGAGCAAGCAGAAGGCTTGGCTCTACTCCAGGCTACAAAGCTTCAATTATAGAAGATAAATAAATCTCAGATCCCAGGGGCTCTGCTTGGGTTACCAAGAGTGTGTAGCTGGCCTGCAAATTAACACAGGCCCCTCACCCAGACTGCCCCATGCCCCAATAGAACCTCCACCCTGATGAGGGTCACCCTTCAGGGCAAACCAGCTGGCCACCACCCATGCACAAGGCCTATCTAATAAAAGAGTAATATGCAGATTGACCATCACTCCAACACTCAAGATGACTGCCCCCATGTGGTCACAGATCCTGCCCCCATGTGGACACAGATGGCCACCACAAGATGACCTTCAAGGGAGGATAGTTGTGGCAGATCAGGCCAGCAAGGGAGGGCATTTAGGGGTGACCAGACCTGCAGGGGAGGGCAGTTAGAGGCAAACAGGCTGGCAGGGGCGTGTTTAGGGGGTGATCACGTTGGCAAGCAGAAGCAGTTAGGGACAATCAGGAAGGCAGGCAGGTCAGCAATTGGGAGCCAGCAGTCCTGGATTGTGAGAGCGATGTCCAACTGCCCATTTAGGCCCAATCCCGGATTGGACCTAACTGGGCAGTCAGACATCCTTCTATGGGTCCCAGATTGGAAAGGGTGCAGGCTGGGCGGAGGGCTCGCCCCCGTCTCTCTACAGATTGTGCATGAATTTCATGCACCAGGCCTCTAATTTAGTAATAACAGCCCAGACCTTGAGACCCTTATCTAACATGATGAATAAAATAAGAGTGTAGCCAATATGAAGATCAAAGGGCTCATTTTCTTGCTTGTAAGCTTAAAAGTATATAAACTAAAGTCAGCAACACATTAACAAAGTGGGCTGTAGACTTAAGAAGGGGAAATTCCTAGATAAAGATAACATGGCTGGATTATAAATTTAGTGTAGAACAAAAAGGGTCCACAATCTGGCTGGTGTGGCTCAGTGGTTGAGTGTGGATCTATGAACCAGGAGGTCATGGTTCAATTCCTGGGTCAGGCACATGTTCAGGTTATGGGCTCAAATCCCAGTGTGAGGCCTGCAAAGGCAGTGGACCAATGATTCTCTCTCATCATTGATCTCTCTCTCTCTCTCTCTCTCTCTCTCTCTCTCTCTCTCTCTCTCTCTCTCTCTCTGTCTCTCTCTCTCTCTCTCTCCCTTACCCTCTCTGAAATAAAAACAAACAACAAAAAGGGTCCACATAGTAAACCTGACAAGCTCAGCAGAGGTCAGCATGGTGGGCACTACAAATTAGTGACTGTAAGTAACCACATAGTCCTGGGAAATGGGATGTGGCTGGAAAGGGGACCACCCCCTCGCCCTTCACACAGCGTATGTTCGTGGGGAACCTGGTGCTAAAATTTATCTTTATTGTTGAGAGTATTACAGATGTCCCCTTTCTTTTCCCTGTTAACCATTTGTAGATGACCTGCTACTGGGTCAGGGTTTCGTACTTAGCAGAGAAGCTCCCTCACTGCAATCTATTGAAAATGAGGTCTTGACACAAGGGTTTGAAAATAAAATAAAATAAAATAAAAAGAACACACACACACACACACGAAGAAAATAACCACATAGGATGGTCTGAATATAAACATTTCTAACTAAAAAGTGAGTCATGGCAGGTAGTCAGGTCCTAGGCCTGTAGCTTCCTTGACAAAGATCAATCTTTACCTTAAAGAGTCTGCAGAAGCCTTCATTGTTATCTTGTTGCCTGAATACCATCTACATGTGCTGTGTTAATTGTGAACTATCCTGTGCCTGCCAATGTAAAAGAATTAGGTGTCATTTTAGTTTTTCTCCAATTCCAGAGGTTTTCCCACTTTGCTTTCTCCTGGTCCCTTAATTTACCACAAGTGAATTTCATGTAACCCTTATGTCTCCCCATTTGATTCTAATTGTGTAAAATAAGCTGCAAAACTGCCATTCTCCAAAGCATTTTCTCAATGAATTGAGAGTTTGCTTCCCTGCAATTGTCAGTTTGGCTGTAATAAACTCATAAAAATTGACTATAGGTTTGGAAGTTTCTTACATAGACAATAGGAAAACATGATCTATTTCATCAGAATTCAAAATTCAGAAGGGCAAATATAAAAACGTTTGCTATTAACAATAAGAGAACATATTTACCAAATTTGCATTTGATAAGGGTTTAACCTACAAAATTTATAGAGAACTCATACAACTAACAAAAGGAAGATAAACAATCCAATCAAAAAATGGGGAAAGAAACAATCACAGCATTCCTGAGAAAGAACAAAGTTGGAGGGATTACCATGCCAGATATCAGGCTATACTACAAAGCCACTGTTCTCAAAACTGCTTCGTACTGGCATAGGAACAGATATATAAACCAATGGAACAGAACAGAGAACCAGAAATTGACTCAAGCCATCATGCTCAATGAATATTGGACAAAGAAGGCAAGAGCATACTATGGAGTCAAGACAGCCTCTTCAATAAATGGAGCTGGGAAATTAGGTCAGATACATGCAAAAAAAAAATGGAACTAGATCACCAATTTACACCATACACAAAAACAAACTCAAAATAGCTAAAGGACTTAAATGTAAGACGGGAAACCCTAAAAGTCCTTCAAGACTCCACAGGCAGCAAAATAGCAGACATATGTCATAGCAATATATTTTTTTAATTTAATCTTTAATGTTCAGATTATTATAATTGTTCCTCTTATTTTCCCTCCTTAGCTCCCCTTCACCCGGCTCCCACCCCTCCCACTGCCCTTACCTCCCCCCTCCATTGCCCTCATCCATAGGTGTATGATTTTTGTCCAGTCTCTCCCTGCACCCCTCACACCACTTTCCTCCTGAGAATTATCAGTCCACTCCCTTTCTATGCCCCTGATTCTATTATATTCACCAGTTTATTCTGTTAATCAGATTTTTAAAATATATTTTATTGATTTTTTACAGAGAGGAAGGGAGAAGGATAGAGAGTTAGAAACATCCATGAGAGAGAGACATCGATCAGCTGCCTCCTGCACACCTCCCACTGGGGATATGCCTGCAACCAAGGTACATGCCCTTGACCAGAATCGAACATGGGACCCTTCAGTCCGCAGGTTGACGCTCTATCCACTTAGCCAAACCGGTTTCGGCTGTTTGTCAGATTTTTAATTCACTTGATTTTCAGATTCACTAGTTGATAGATATGTATTTGTTGTTCATAATTTTTACCTTTACTGTTTTCTTCTTCCTTATCTTAAAGAATACCTTTCAGGATTTCATATAATACTGGTTTAGTATTGATGAACTCCTTTAACTTTCTATTTATTTATTTATTTATTTATTTTAAATAAATCTTTATTGTTCAGATTATTACAATTGTTCCTTTTTTCCCCCATAGCTCCCCTCCAACTGGCTCCCATCCCACTCTCTATCCTTACCTCCCCTGCATTGCCCTCATCCATAGGTGTATGATTTTTGTCCAGTCTCTCCCTGCACCCCTATCACCTCTTTCTCCCCTGAGAATTGTTAGTCCACTCCCTTTCTATGCCCCTGATTCTATTATATTTACCAGTTTATTCTGATCATCAGATTTTCAATTCACTTGACTTTTAGATTCACATGTTGATAGATATGTATTTGTTGTTCATAATTTTTACCTTTACCGTTTTCTTCTTCTTCCTCTTCTTCTTAAAGAATACCTTTCAGCATTTCATATAATACTGGTTTGGTGTTGATGAACTCCTTTAGCTTTTTTCTTATCTGTGAAGCTCTTTATCTGCCCTTCATGTCTGAATGACAGCTTTGCTGGGTAGAGTAATCTTGGTTGTAGGTTCTTGCTATTCATCATTTGAATATTTCTTGCCACTCCCATCTAGCCTGCATAGTTTCTATTGAGAAATCAGCTGACAATCATATGGGTGCTGCCTTGTAGGTAATTAACTGTTTTTCTCTTGCTGCTTTTAATATTCTCTCTTTGTCTTTTGTTCTTGGTATTTTAATTATGATGTATCTTGGTGTGGTTCTCTTTGGATTCCTTTTGTTTGAGGTTCTGTGTGCTTTCTAGACTTGTAAGTCTATTTCTTTTATGAGGTGGGGGAAGTTTTCAGTCATTATGTCTTCTAAAAGGCTTTCAGTATCTTGCTCTCTCTCTTCTTCTGACACGCCATAATTCTGCTGTTAGTATGCTTGAAGTTGTCTCAGAGGGTCCTTAGACTATCTTCTAATTTTTGGATTCTTTTCCCTTTTTCCTTTACCAATTGTGTGTTTTCTGCTTCTTTATATATTTTTTTATTAATTTTTTTATACATAACTCTCATTGCCCCCCTCCCTCCCAGGCATGACCCAACCCCCCAGTGTCTGTGTTCGTTGGTTATGCTTATATGCATGCATATAAGTCCTTTGATTGATCTCTTATCTACATCCCCTAACTTTAATCTTCCTGCTGTAATTTCACAGTCTGTTTGAAGCTTTACTGCCTCTGTATCTATCCTTTTGTTCATCAGTTTACAATGTTCTTTATTATCCACAAATGAGTGAGATCATGTGATGCTTCTCCTTCACTGACTGGCTTATTTCACTAAACATAAGGCTCTCCAGTTCCAACGAGGTTGCTGCAAATGGTAAGAATTCCTTCTTTTTAACGGCAGCATAGAATTCCATTCTGTAGATGTACCAGTTTTCTGATCCACTCATCTGCTGAGGGGCACCTACGCTGTTTCCAAATTGTAGCTATTGTAAATCGTGCTGCTATGAACATAGGGATGCATAAATCCTTTCTGATTGGTGTTTGTGATTTCTTAGGATAAATTCCTAAGAGTGGGATTACAGGGTCAAATGGGTGATCCATTTTTAGTTTTTTGAGGAAACTCCATACTGTTCTCCACAGTGGCTGGACCAATCTGCATTCCCACCAACAGTGCACAAGGGTTCCTTTTTCTCCGCATCCTCGCCAACACTTGTCATTTGTTGATTTGTTGATGATTGCCATTCTGACAGGTGTAAGATGGTATCGCATTGTCATTTTGATTTGCATCTCTCGGATGATTAGTGACTTTGAACATGTTTTCATGTGTCTCTTGGGCTTCCTTCTGTCGTCTTTCGAAAAGGTTCTATTTAGGTCCTCTACCCATTTTTTATTGGATCGTTTATCTTCCTTTTATTAAGTTGTATAAGTTGGCTGTAGATTTTGGAGATTAAATCTTTATCAGTGATATCATTTGCAAATATGTTCTCCCATACAGTGAACTTTCTTGTTGTTTTGTTGATGGTTTCTTTTGCTGTGCAAAAGCTTTTTATTTTGAAGTTGTCCCATTTGTTTATTTTTTCTTTAGCTTCCATTGCCTTTGGAGCAGTATCAGTGAAGAAGTTCTTTTGGCATATATCTGAGATTGTGCTGCCTGTGGATTCCTCTAGTATTTTTATGGTTTCCCTTCTAATGTTTAAGTCCTGTATCCATTTTGAGTTTATTTTTGTATTTGGTGTAAGTTGGTGGTCCAGTTTCATTTTTTTGCATGTAT